>CAUYRT010000217.1:0-38096 GCA_963574885.1 Lepilemur ruficaudatus
CCGGCGGAATCGGGCGTGGGCTCCGCCCAGCTCTTTCACCCGCTTTCCTCTCCTCCCTCCTGTGACAGGAAGAGACAGTGTGACCTGGTCCCACATCAAACCCTCAAGCCTGGCACACAGCAGGCGCTGCATAAATGCACACAGTCTCAGAGAAGACGTGATTGGACAAAGGAAGCAAACTCAGAGGCCTTTCCTCCTTTAATTTTGCCTGAGAGTGAGAACACCTGTCACCCTCACAGGTGTTCGCGGTTTCCTGATGATGCTGAATTTGCACGTTTGTGGGTTGAACCCCGCCCCGCCTCGCCCCGCCCTACAGCCGGTCAATCAACAGCCTGCAGGTGCGGGCCGCCGAGCCCGGCCCTGCCGCGGTGTCTGGCGCCCTCTAGTGGCCATCCTGGGACTCTCGGCCTCGAGTCTGCGCGGAGAAGGCAGATTCTCCTGGGGATGGGGACAGGGGCGCGAGGGGACCTCCCCACCACCTGCTCGGCCCCAGACTCTCCAGGCTGAGTCCCCAGGGAAGCTGAGCAGCGACCAGGCAGCCGCCTGGAGGGACTGTCTGGGGGGGGGGGCTTGGACGGCCCCTCCCTCGAGCACAGCATGCTGAGCTGTCCCGAGATTCCAGGATCCCTGGGACACACCTGCCCGGCTCAGCCCGCCAGATGCCCAGCTTGGGGAGCAGGTGAGGAATAGAAACGGGGAGGTGGTACCCGACCAGCTAAGAGGCCACTTCCCACAAATGTGTGTAGCGTCATTTCCTCCCCCAAAGTAGACAGGATGCTCCGGCCAGCCTGGACATCCCGGGGTTGTGACATTGGAGCATTGTTCATGCTGTTCCCCCCCCAACCCCAGGGATGACTTCGGTGACCTCTCAGAAACCTCCAGGCCGGCCACAGCGCTAACTCCAGGGAACAGACCCCATGGCAACATCGTCCGATGTCTGAAGGTGTAGAAGGGGCTGCCCAGGCCACCTGCCCATGCAGCCCACGTGCCCTGAGCTGCTCCTCCGTGGCCTGGCTCCCCCGAACCTTCTGGATCCTCCCTCTGCACATTCAGGATATGATGGGGGCTTTTCCTCCTTAACTGGAAACTCCTCGGGTGTCTCTCATGTGCACCAGCAAGGCATGGGCACATGGGCAGTCCTCGGGAAATCGGGCCAGGCTGGAGAAGACGGAATTAGAGGGCCTGTTGGCAGCTCCTGTGATAACAGCAGAGAACGACTTTCCCACCAGCTGGGAACGGGGCCCCTCTGACTCTGCCCCGTCACGCAGCAGGAGAGGGGTCGCAGCTCCGAGCCCTCTTATGGGAGGGGCAGACCCGGAGCCTCCGAGCAGCCACTAGCAGTAAGAGGCAGGCGGAGGCTGGAGCAACCTCCAGATACCCCAAATCGCAGACTTTGGTCACCCCTAAAGCAACAAACTTGGGGTCACCCTGTCCTAGCAAGTGCCTGGCTGAGATGCCAAAGGTCTCTCCTCAGAGCCTTTTGGGGCTGCAGAAACCCCAGCCTGACCCCAGGGACCTGATGAAAAGCTCCCAGCGCTGTGTCAGGGAGGCCCCTGCCATACCCAGGCAGACCAGGAAGCACCTGTGAACCTGGCCTGGGACAGGGATGTGCACTGTGTTGGGGGAAAAACCTCTAGAAGGGACCTCTGATTGGCCCAGGAACATAGAAACCATTCCAGTAAGCAAAATAGAGTCAGCTGCACTCCCCCCACCCCAGAGGAGAGTTACCTCAGTCCTCTAAAGGGACTGAGAAAAACGCCAGGGAGAGTCCCTAAGGCAAGCATCTTAATTTTGCAAAAAAATGCATTTCCTGGAGAGAGCGAAAAATGTGGCCGAGACCACTAACATGAACTAAAATATTAAATTGTTGTTTTCTAATATTGCATGTAACATCCAAGAAGAATCCAGGTAGCTTGGGGCGGTCAGCACTTCTAGAGAGCACGGAAGTCACCGCAGAGGCAGATCACATGCTTTGAAACGATGGTGCCCTGCAGACCTGGTTCCAGATCTGGCTCTGTGGATTTCCAGCTGTGTGAGCTTAGACAAGTCACTTAACCTCTCTGAGCCTGCATGTTCCCATTTGTGATACGAAGCGAATAATAATTTATGCTGTGATGTTCACAGCATGGTCTTAGCACACTGTGCGTGCTCAAGCAGGCTGGGGGTGTGTGGCTGTTCCGCTATTGTCTGCTAGTGGTACAATGAACAGGGTGGTAGGTGTTCACATACCACTCCATATCCATTACGACCACCTCACGTGCTCCAGGCTTCCAGAGCAGGTAGGTGTTCATTTCGTCTGGGAATGTGAAAAGGTGGCATTACCTCATTTCTTGTTATCTAAGAAAAACGTTTTAGAAAGCTGGAAAAAAAACTGTAGCTAAAAGCCAGTCTTCTGACGTCGTCTTATACACGGTGCTTTTCAGTTCCTTCAATCAACCTTGATCCAGGCCTTCGGGGATGCTTTGTCACCGTGGGGTCCCCTACCCACCCACGTGCCCCTCACGAGGAGCCTCAGCAGGGGCGAGGCCTCAGAGCAGGAGACCCAGGCGAGAGGCCGGCGGCATGGGAGGATGCGCTCTCCAAGTCCAGGTGCCCCTCCCGCCCCTGTGCAACAAGCCAACTTTCCACCCAGGCAGGCCTGTGCTCGAGTCATCCCTGCTCTGCTGCTGGGGCAGGTGACAGCGCCTCTGAGCCTCAGTTTCCCCTTCTGTAAAATGGGAATAATGACACCTGTCCCGATGTGTAAATGAACTCACGTGGAGAGAGCGCCTAGTGCTGGGAGGCCTGGGGCACCAGCCTGTGCCCAGTGTCTAGTCCTTGGTGCTGCTGCATGGCAAGATGCCAACAAGGTCAGTTTTACGGGACGTCCCCAAGGCACAGGACGGGCTGCACTGCTAAGAGAAGCAGGTGGAGCAGGAACACACACCAAGGTGGGTCTGAGAGCACCTGGGCTGCCCAAAGCGGCAGGGGACACTCCGCTCCTGCCCCTGTGCCCGGGAGGCACGAGTCCCACGCCGTCACATCTTCTGGCTTTTCCGGAGATTGCCTGATACGTTCTGCAGAATATCCTGGATTTTAAAAGCAGGCGAGTCTTCTTGTACGAAGGGAGCAGTTGAAAGGGGTCCCTGGGCCCCAGCTCTGAGACAGGGCAAACTAGATCAGCGGCATCTCCTGCTCCCCCGCCATCCCATGTTTGGGTTTCTGGGGATCCTGCCACCCCCAGGCCCTGGGCTGTTCTCAGACACCCCGCCCAGGCTCGGGACGCCCAGGGCACAGAGGGAGCAGCCTGTCGGGTTTCAGCCTGCCAGCGGTCTCCGGTCCCCAGCCTTTCTGGAACCGGGGATCAGTTTCGTGGAGGACCTTTTTCCCCGGGGAGGGGCGTGGAGGGGGAGCTCAGCAGTGGCACGAGCCATGAGGAGCGGCTGTCAATATAGACGAAGCTTCGCCCACCCTCGCCTCCTGCCCACCCACCTCCTCCGTTCCTACGTTTCATGGAAGACAGTTTTCCCACGGACGGGAGGTGGTAGGGGCAGCGCAGCTCTGCAGCCTGGTCTCCCACAGGCCACACAGGCCATGGCTGGTGGCAGCCTGGGGCTTGGGGATCCCAGGCCTGAACAGTGAAGGTCACACTGCCGTGCAGAGGCCACTGTCTACTGCGGAGGCACCCCCAGCCCCAGGGCCAGGAGGAGGAGGTGGTGGGAAGGAGGGAGAGGAGGAGGAGAGGAAGGAGGGGAGAAAAAGCGAGCAGAGGGCAAACGTGGGGCTCAGCCAGCCCCCAGTGTGCAAAGGAGACAGCAGCAGGGCCTGAGCCACCTGGGGCATCAAGGAAAAGAATCCAAGGTGGTGCCCAAAGTTACGGGTGGTGGGGGGCAGGGCCTGCACCCATGCACCTGCTGTGGGGGTGGGGGGCAGGGGCTGCACCTGTGCACCTGCTGTGAGAGGTGGGGGGGGCAGGGGCTGCCCCTGTGCACCTGCTGTGGGGGGTGGGGGGGCAGGGGCTGCACCTGTGCACCTGCTGTGAGGGGTGGGCAGCAGGGCCTGCACCTGTGCACCTGCTGTGGGGGGGTGGGGACAGGCCTGAGCACAGAATCTCCTGGGAGACAAGCACAGGTGAGCCAGTGAGCAGTGAGCATATGTGTGCACATTCGTGTCGGAGGCATGTCTGCACACAGGCTCCTCCTGGCTCTGGCCAGTGACCTCTCCTCTCCCCCCTGAGCTCTCAGCCCCCAGGTGACTGTCCCTGCTGCCCAGGTTCTGCCTGGGCCCAGAGTTCTCCACCCGGCTGCTGATCCCCCGACACCTGTTTGCTAAGAGTGCTTTGCCAGCTAAGGGAACACTGGCTTGGCCCCTCAGGCCCGGAGTGGACGTGAAAACGATGCATTTCGGCAGAAGAAATGTCTCCAAATGGTTTTGAAACAGACTTCACTCCATACCAGCCCTTCCTGGGCTGGCCCCACAGCCTCCGAATAGCCAGGACCTTCAGGAGCCGCTGACCCAGCCGAGGTGGAGCCAGGCAGGGCCCCCGCAGCCCGCAGGGCCCTGCGCCCCTCGGCCGGGCTGAGCTGAGCTGAGCTGCCTCCCCTGCAGGGACCAACACCGGCCACCCCTCCAGCACAGCTCTTACAGCAATGCATTACCGCCCATGACTTTTTAGACTTTCTCTTAATTGTTTACTGGATACTGTTTTCCAGACCCAGAGGATTTCCTACCGAATAGGAAGGAAAGGCTTCACTCTGAGGGGCCCACGGCTGTGCCCCATTTGTAGGTGGATAAACAGAGGCCGGGGGAGGGCGAGGGAAAAGCTGCCAGGCTGCAGAACTGGGCCAGCAGCCCAGGCCGCAGCCCTCGGCGCTCCCAGCCGGGAGGTGTCCAGAGTGCGCGTAGGATCAGAGATCTTTCTGGCAGAATGCGCCCTTTGATGCCAGCTGCACCAGCTCCACGGGGAGCAGAGTGTGTTCGCAGGCCAGGACTCTCTTCTCCCACCCCCGCCCCACCCAGAGTCCTGCCGCTCGCCAATCAAAAACAAAAACAAATAAAAACAACCGCACGCAGCACGGTTCCTACGTGCCAGGGAGTTTATCTACATACCTGCCCTTACCCCGTGGGGGGAGGTAGTTCTGTTTCCTCCATTTTTGGGTGAGGAATCTGAGCCTCAGAGAGGTTAGCCCCGGGGGATCTGAGCACAGCGCTGTTGCCCAGGGCGTGCACAAGGCAACAGGCTCCCTCCACCCTGCCCGCTAGCAGCTAGCAGCCTGGCCTACTTCGCAGGCCAGGACGCCAGGTTCCTAAAGCACAGAGCCCTTCGGCCGGAGGAGGCCGGGGTTATTCCAGTTTACAGGGCCACAGTCACCGCCGGGGAGCAGCGAGGGCAGGGCGGGCTGGTTCTGGCAGCTGCTGAGAGGGGGAGCGGGGCTCAGTGTGAATTCCTCCAGACAGCACCGTTTGAAACCTTCCCATGATGAAATTAAAAGAGGGCCTTAAGTGATTTATTTTTTCAATCTGTGAATCTAAACAAATGATCTCCCTTCTAGGTACATCTATCATATGATCGCCTTCGCAGCTGTGAAAAAAAATGCTATTAGTGCTTTCAAAGCAGTTTTACCACAGATTAAAGAAGACTAGAGGGGAAAAAAATTGGCAGCCAGAGAGAGCCATATGCCTGCTTGACCTGGGCCCCGTAAACCTGTTGTTCATTCCGGAGAGGGGATTAAGGCATTACTTTTAGTAAGTTGCTTTTCATATGGAAATTTCCTTTCATAGGAAAGATCTGTCTTTAATAGCAGCACCCTAAAAAAAAAAAAAATGCCTATTTCTTAATTCCCTGATCATGGACATATAGATTTTTACGGTGTCTGCAAGCAGACACTAATGTTCATTTCCACATTCTCCTTTGCATTTCGTTAATGTCACAATCTGCTGTAAAACCTTGCCAAGTTTCTTAACTGTCATGTTAATTCCGGGACCTGTTCTGCACTCTTTGACATTTCAGGACAGAACAAGGCAGTAAAAATAGATTGGAAACAGCTTATAAGTATTATAAAATCTAGAACTTTACAGATGGCAGGGTTAGGTCCGCTGAATGGAAACCCAGCGACTCTGAGCACAGTAATATTAGAAAAGCCTATTCACGTCTAAGGTAAATATTTGGAAGGGGTCTTATAATGGCGGCCAGAGACGTGGGGGGAAACTTACAAAATGCTACGGAGTTATATTATTTTAAGCAACTTGCGGGACGCGTACGGACCATGGCCTATCGGGTTTAGGGTTTCAAAGGTTTTCTCTGCCTTATAAATAAAGGGTGCATAGTAAGAACTCGATTTTATTCATGGTCATCTCGAAGATCACACAAATTATTTCACTCAGGGGATTAGCCTGCATTCTCCCAAATTAAAGCAGAGCATTGCTGTACTTAGATATGAAATGGCACCACCACATGCTAAGAAATTTGCACGCACAGACAGGAAATCAGACACTGTTTTCTTAAACTGATTGCTAAAGAATGCGCACCGTTTAAATGTGCACAATTCATTTCAAAGGGAAGCATCGGCCGATCTCAGGAAGTTTAAAATCAGCTCCTGGAGGAGCAGGACAAAGTTAGGGTTAACTGTGTTTTTCTTCCCCCCCCTCAAAGGGAAACTATTTCTTAAAAAAAAAAAAAAAAAAAAACAAAAAAACTTTCCCCTTTTTCTTTAAGGAGGACTTATTATTTCCATCATCCTCGGCGAGTTGTTGATGAATAGCTCACATCCCTTGCCAAGCCCCACCCTCTTCTATTTTCTAAGCTCTTTCCTCATTATTTGCCGAATCTTTTTCCCACAGCCCTGACCGGCCGTCAGGGCGGCTTAAATACAACACGGTATTAACATGGGGAAGTGGCTTTCCGTTCCCAATTGATCCCCTGATACGTTATGTTGAAATGATAATTGGGACACTCTCCATTGAAACACAGGACAGGAGAAACTACTTTTCCATCACCACCAGGTATTATCTTAGCTCATGCATTCAGAACTCACGGATACATTAAGAAGAAGAAGGAAAAAAAAACCATAACAAAAAAAAAAAAACCAACCAAAAAAAAAAAAAAACACCATCCCCCATCATCTGCGGAGAGACTGCAGTCCACAATTCTTTTCAGCTGACATAATCCAGATTGATTCGTTCAGCAGATAAAATTCAGGCCACTTCTGCCCTTTATGGGAGCAACATAATACCAGCCTTTATTCCGCAACAATGTAGCATAATGGGATCGGAATGTGCGAAATGACTGTTCTTAAATTACTGCGCCTCACAAGGGCCCAACACAAGCTGGGGCTTAATGCAAAAAATCATTAGGCGCAGATTACTGAAGTGCTCCTACATTAAGGAGGTCAAACCGAGACTGTTTACGGCATTTCTCAGGACAGAAACTCTTTGCTAATATCTTCATGATGGCCGTGTTCTGGGGGGGGGGCCCGTCCCTGCACCCAGAGCTCGGCGCTCTGGCGTCATCACGAGAGCCACCGAGGGCGCGGCAGGAAGAGGGGACCCGGAGGGGAAATCCGCAACCCCGAGCCCGTTTCGGGGAAGTTTGGTGCATCAGACAAATCTTGAGCTCTGAGCTACTAAGCGATGCTACTTCCAGGAGCTTCAGGGAGAAGTTCTTAAAACGTACAGAAGATCCGAAAACCAAAGGGAAACACAAAAGATGAAGAAGAAACCACATCATCTCAACACCAAGAGACGACCCCTAGGCATTCTGAACATAAAGTCACCCCATCTTTTCTGTTCTATGCATAATTATCTCAGGTTTTTGTAAAAGGGACGCTTCAAATACAACTTTTCACCACGTGTTACAAGTATGGTCAATATTTCTCTGTGTCACTAATTACGCCTCTACCAAATAACGTTATGGCTGTACGGTGTTCCTTCGTGGAGAGACACCTTGTTTAACTTTATCCTTATTCTTGGGCATATGGGTTGTTTCCTAAGTTTCTCCCCAGTATAAAGGACTAATAGTCTTACACAGAAATCTTTCTCCCACATGTCAGGTAATTTTCCCTGGGAAAAAATTCCTCGAATCACTGGGTGAAAGGGAACGCACATTTTGTGCCTGTTTGATACACGCTGATACATGTTTCTTCTTTGGCCTCCAGAAAGCACACCGCTATTTGCACTGCGGTGTTCACCGGGCTACATATTTTCAGGGACGGGTTACGAGCCCACGGCACCAGCCCCATTCCTTCCCCGGGCACCACAAAGACTTCTTGAACATCGCTTCGCATCTGCTGACTTATATCAGCAAAAGAGTATCACGGCCACTGTCCAATTCTGCCGCTCACACAAAAAATCTATCATCAGCAGAGAGATGAAATGAAGGGAGGCCGTCAGCGCGGGCTCTCGCAAACCTAAGTTTGCCTAAGAACATTCCAGAGAAGTAAAATAGGACAAAACAGAGCAGAAAAGGATTTGAATTGAAATGATTTTTTTTTTTTCCAACTTGGAAGTCCAAGCCTCATGCAATCCAATTTGCGAATCTGAGAGCGTCGCTGCTGGTCTCTTATCTTGTTTAAATAGAAGACTTCTCAAATCCCAATCGCCGAATCATCGGGCGGCCTCCGAGATGACGCAGTTACTCTCCGGAACACTGGGCCCGTGTGCGGAGCGGGGCCCGTGTTCGGTCAATGTTTGTACGACACGGAGCGGGTACCGTGTGTGGATTGCACAGGGCTGCCCTGGTGCATGCGTGAGGCGGAGATTGTGCGCACACAGGCACACAAATGCATTTATCTATAAAACGAACATCACGATCGCGGCCTCCTCACTGAAACTCGCGCCGTCTGAAATATCTGCGTGCGATTACCAGCCTCGGCTGTCAATCACGACAGCACAAATCCGATACCCGGGCCATATGGCCTTGAAACTCGCAATCGATAGGAACCTTTTAAAGCTGAAGCTTCAGAAAGTTGTATCAAATATATATTCGATGAGAAGAAGGTTAATTGAATAATTGATTACTCAGTAACAATTAAGTGCTCTTCAGACATCTTTGGGAAATCGTGCCATGTAACGGGGATAGATATTTATTAGTTTATCGGTTACGGCCGCATTATATATTTATTTTCAGGCCTGAAGTCAATGCCTTGCGTTTATATATTTTAACGTCGGGGTGCCCAGGGTGAAATGACACATATATTTTTTTTTGCTTCCACACCTGCGAGGAGATGGCAGGATGGAGGGAAATTCACGTGAACTAGGTTGTCAGCGTTGCAGCATTTCCCAATGTTAGAAGCTGCTTCTTTGTGACAGCTTTTAAGTAAAATAGTCAAACAATGCCTCTCAGCAGGGTGCACGGGCCCTTTCTAAGCTCGGGCACTGGGCTGCAGGCTCAGCATCGTGTGGGTGTTCCTTCTGCCCGGGTCCTCTTCAGAAGTAACCCAATCTGTGCGTCTCCAGAGACAAGAGCAAAGCCGTCATATCCCCACTGGGCCGCAGAGTGACCAGTCTGTCCCTACCATTTGCTAACAAATCCCTTAGATTTGTCATTTTTCAGAGGCGGTATAGACGGAGCTTCACGAAAGCATTGATCCCCTATCAAAGAGGATCACGACACTCGCACCCCTCTGTGTCAAGTAAGAGGAGGTGGTAAGGGCTTCATCTGTTTCCGTCCTGCAGAGAGAGGGCTGCCGTTGCTCATTCTGTCGAACACACCTGCATGGATCACCACCGGCTTTGCCCAGGAGCTCAGAGGAGCTGACCTGGGATCAGGCATCTCTAAAGAAAAAGTTCCCACGCAAATGGCAAAGTGAGAGTTCCAGACAGCGAGAGACTTCGACATCCGTAACAGGCACAGGTAAGAGGTGATGAAGTGTGTGGACCCAGGACACCTTTTCTAAACAGGAGCGGAAACAATGCTCACTCAAGCACCCACCAGCTAGGCCTAAGGTTAAGCAAGCTCTACATGTGCATGTGTTTCCCCACACACGTGTGCATTCAGGAAGCTCGCACCGAGCCTCCTGCAGGGGCCGGGCACTGCAGTACCCAAAGGGGAGGGAGGGGTAGGCGAGACAGGTGTGGTCCCTGACTGTTTCAGTTTGGTGGGAGAGGCAGGACCACGACAAACTGATGAAGAAGCCGATCATATGCAATTTTTAATACCTGCTTAAAAAGGGAAAAAAAAGGAAGTACGGGACCGAGAGAGAGCAGAGCAACACGCCGGTTTCGAGTGGACGGTCAGAAATGGCCTCTCTGAGAACTTGCTATGCCCAGTGAGACCCAGAGAATGGGAAAGAGTTGGCTCGGCAAAGCCGGGGGCGCGTGTGTGAGTGTTGGGTGAGAGGAGAGGCTGTCCTTCATCCTAGGCAGTGAGAGGTGCTTATTCAGAGACCCCCGAGGTATCCTCAAAGAGCTGGGGGTGTCCACCGATCAGAGAGAACAGCAGGATAAATGAGGCTGAAGGTCGGGCAAGGGACCTGATCGCTCTGGGCTCCGCAGCCAAGAAGAGCTTGGGTTTTAGTCAGAAGGGAGGAGAGAGGCATCAGAGGGTGTTAAATGCGGGGCTACATGGCCTGGTTCGCACCTTTAGAAGTTCCCTCTAGCTGAAGGGCACACTCAGGTATGGACGAAGGTCTGTTAGATCCGTTAGGCATCATGCAGGTAAGGGACGGTGCGGTCACCCACACCGACAGGGGTAGGACGGAACAGAATCTACTGCTTGCCGGAGGAGTAACGGATCTTTCTGGTGGGTTGGACGGGGGCTCTGCGGGAAAGGAGAAATCACAGAGAACTGCCAGGTTTGATGTTGTCAGCTCTGCGCGTGGAGAAGTCAGAACATTGGAGAGGAAATTCTAGAGGCTGGAGATTTCGGCCGGGGGCTCACGTCAGGGGAGACAGGTGTGAAATCCACGGGGAAGGGCGAGATCTCCGGGAAGGGAGCGCAGGGGGAAGAGAGGAGGAAGCAGGACTGAGCCCCGAGGAGCCCAGGGAGGGATCGGGAGAAAAGGCCACGCAGGAGGAGTCAGGGAATTCGGCAGGAGACCGGGGGGAGTGACCTCACAGAAGCCGCCAGGGCGGTGGCTCCATCGGAGGGGCTGCTCAGGGCCAACTTTGGACGTTGCTGCTTTTCTCAGTGACCCCCTGGAACCCGGCTGCCTTTGGACTGTCCCGTTGCACAGAATGACTAACTCTTTGCGGTAGCTGGTCACGGTCACTGCAGAGAGAAGACGACTCACGCCGGGGCGTTTCAGCGATTACCTGACAGCCTCACACTCCAGCTCAAACCCAAGGGCACCGGCGCTGAGCTCCGGCCTCCTGCGCCGTGTGCTTCTGACTTTGCAAAGCGCTCCTGGGGATGGGAGGGTCTGGTCCCGCTACGTGAGCCCAGCCCATGCCCCTGGGGGGCAGCAGGAACACGCTTGGAGTCCCTTCTCTCTGCGCTCTGAACACACGGGCATTGCTGCTTCCCTTGCCAGCCGTCCCCCTGCAGACGTCTGTGGCTTAACCGCGGAGAAGGAGGCTTTGTGGAGGTGCTAAGCTAAAGGAAAAAAAGCCCGGCCTTCCCAGTGGCGTCTCCACTTCCAGCCGGGCCCTGTGCCCACCCTCTCGTCCCCCTGCGATTTCCGTGGCTGGAGCAGACACGCCAGGGCAAGGCCCTGCGCGGACGGGGGCATCTCTCCACATTCCCTCTGTGGCCTCCAGCTGCCCCACGTGTCAGGGGGGAACCCGGGCTCTCTGTTGCGCCTCGTAAAAAGATGACAGGCACCGCTGTCCAGGGACACGGCCGAAGAAGACAGTGAGGTGTCACAGCCCAGGGAGCAGATGTATTATCGCGTCCCCGCCGAGACGGGAATGACATCCTCTGACTCGTGGAGGAGCTGACCTTCCTGCTGCGGTTGTACCCGCGATAATATTGACAGCGACCATTCCGAGAGCAACATCTCCTGGGGTATCAGGGGACAGGGGGACAGAGTGTTTCCCAACAGGGTGGAAATGACACAATGCACTCCAGCCAAGGGGCTAACAAAAAGCACACCGGCGTTCTAATATGGTTTTAATGGGTTTTAAAAATCCTAAATTAACTTACTTTCCTATATTGGAAAGGCGTCTGGCATTGCCACAGTGCAACACACGCTTGGAAGAAAAGTCTGATAAGAATCACTAGAAAAGAGTTAAATGCATCATAGGAAACCCAGTCATTTTAAGCAGTTCCCAGCTCAGAAGACCTTGCAACTGTTCCTTTGAGTGACACCAAGGGCAGCCCTGGAGACGAACCCCAGGGCAGGCTCCCCAGAGCACGCCGGCTCCGTCAGCCCGTCTTGCTGCGGCTGCAAGGACTTGCTTAGTTCCTGAGCCCTCCCATATACTCTTGCAGGCACCGGTGAAAATGGAATCTTTAACAGATCAGAGAAAAGCTCAGCGAAGGCAAAAGGAAACCCTCGCTGGAGTCCTCCGTTGAAGGCGGTTGTAAAACACAGGCGTTTGATCCAACCCTCCCGTCTTTGGAGACCCAGCTCCCTTCCACCCTCCTCCAGGCCCCCCAGGCCAGCTCCCTTCCCACCACCGGTTTGGCTTTGCCATCCGTGTGCCAGGCAGCGACGTGACGTGCGTCCATGAGCCCCGTTTCCCTGCGTGGACTTGGGCTGCTCGCCCCTTTCGAGTGAGGGCCTGTCCCCACGCTGTGCCAGCCGGCCCCCGTACCGTCCGCGTGCCAGGTCCTCGGTGCGGGGTTCCTCGTGTGTGTGGCTGCAGTGGGCGCCACTGCCTTGGAGGGAAACATGCAACAGATGCTCCGCCCCTAGTCACAGGCAGACACGCGCGGAGCCCTCCAGAAGACGCCGAGGACGGCGGGAACCTCTTGCTATCAGCTGCTGACCCCAGGCGTTCTGCCGCTGAATATTTTAAAAGTTAGCTCGACAGGACCCAGTCAGTGAGGGTTTTACTCCGTCTCGCAAAAGGAAGAAAGAGAGGGAATTTCCATTCACGTGAGAGTTATTTAACCGGCGACTGAATGCCGACAGCTGCCCATTTGAGTGTCCTGTGCCATCCCTCCTGACTCCCCACACGTGCCCAGCGCTGAGGTCCCCAACAGCGGAGAGAGGGCTCAGCTGCAGGTGCCTCCGGGTCCCCCGCACCTGTGCCCTTTGCAGGGGATGCTCGGGGAACTCAGCAGCTGAAGACCCCACCTCTAACCAGTGCTCAGTGCTAAACGTTTCTGAAATTCTGTCCCTGAACACTGCGTGGGGTGAAAAACGTCAGTGCTCCAAGCATGGTCTGTGCCCAGCACGGGGCAGACACAGGTGCAGCGTGGAGCTCAGCAGCCCCGCCCCAAGCCGGCTCTGGATCTGCCCGAGCCGCTGGCCTCCAGGGGCTGCCGGTGTCCACGCAGAGAAGACAGAGCCTCGGTCAGCGCTGCAGAGGCACAGTGACCCGGTACGGGGACAATCCCCCTGCTAGAGGAGCTGGGGGCCGAGATGGCCATTGCCTGGGGAAGCAGAAAGATTTTTCGATTTCCCCTTAATTTCCTCGTAGAACCAGTGATGGGTGGGCAGAAACCTCCAGATGCAAGCATCCCATGTTTTTTATCTTTAGCATCCAAGAATGTTGACTTTGGCTGGTTTGGGTCACACCCAGCTCCAACGCAGCCCACTGGTTTCCATGCGTGACTGGGGACAGGGTGGGGTGAGGAGTGAAGGTGACCAAGCTGGACGGTCACACTGTTCTCTAAGCACCAATGGACACTCCAGATTTTGTGACAATCCCTGATTCCGCCCACCTAGGAGCTGGGTGCCGGCTGTGCCCGGCCGCCGCACCTGCCGGCTACTCCTAAGAGAAGGTCAGGCTCCCCGCCCTGGGGTCCCCAAACAGCCTGGGCACGTACCTGCCGCCAGGTAGCAGCGAGGAGCCTTCTCATCAAGCCTGCTCGTTCCAACCGGGCGTTGGCCACGGGGAGGGGAGGTTCTCGAGACCTTTAATTAGCTGGGAGTCCGCACTCTCCTGTGACTTGCTCCTGAGAACCGGAGAACTCAGGAACAGCTCAGCTACAAGACTGCGATTGCCTGAAGGCAGAGCTACAGCGCACAGGAAAACTCTGGGTTCTGATGGGGGCAAGAGTCCTCAGTTCCCAAAAACCCCAGAGGAGAACCAGCAGCAGGTGTCTGAGCAGCCTCTCTCCTCACCTGGGCAGAGACTCCCCAGGTGGGTCAGGGTCCTCTTCTCCCGGGGTCTTAGCGCCCATCTGCACACAACTGTGTCCTGGGAGGGGCAGGTATGTGGGCACCTCGGTGGGCAGGGGTCTGTGCAGAAAGGAAGAGCCGCACCCTCCCCCAAAAGAGCTCCCGTCCCCTGTCCTGGGTATGGCACTTTTCCCAGACAACCTGGAAACCTGGATTTGGGAGGAAAAAAATCTCACGGTTGTAGACCGTTTGCCACTAGCTGAAAACGGAACTGTAATATTATCACAGAAGCCACACGAAAGCATCTGTGAGCTGGATCCAGCCACCAGGCCACGCTTCAAGCCCTAACGGTCCTACCTGAGCCCGGCAGAGGGTCTCACCTTGCACCTCCTGTCACCGGTGCTCACCCCAAGCGGCCGTGCAGGGGCAGAACCCAGGCGCCCGCCCCCCCAGACCTACCGAGTCAGGATGGGCATCACAGCAAGACCCACGGCCACCTCTCTGCACGCCGAACTCCGAGAAACACTTGTCCCAAGCTCAGTAAGACCGAAGGGTGGAGACCGGTGAATGCAACCCTCTCCCTTCTCCAGAACACGCCCAGACACCGGGCACAGCACCCTCCGTGGTGTTAAATCTTCCCCACCCAGACTCAGTGCGCCAGAAACGGCCACCCCTCGGAAGAGAGGCTTTGACAGGGGACGCCGGGCTGTCACTCTGTCTCCTGCCTGGGAGCTGCTACTTCCACTGTTCCTGACGGGCAGCGAGAAGTAGGTTTCCAGAATATTCCTCCTCTGGCTTCCACTCCTGCAGGGGGGAACCTTACACCCAAGGGCAGAGGACAGACACCCCCACGGCCACGCCGCAGACAAAGCTCAGGCTTCGGCCGGAATGAAGCCGCTCGGCTGCAATCACCAGGAAGGGGCATCCCGGGAAGGTTTTCTTCGGAGACGGGCCTTCCATGGAGTTTCATGCCACCGACTCCAGACCCTGCAGAAGGCAGAAGGACGCAGCCGAGGGAGGGATGTTTCGTGGTGAGTCCTACGGAACCGCTGGGAGAGCACCTCTCGGCGTCTGCGGGGCTGAGGCTCAGCTCTGCGGCCACGACCCTCCCCGGGCCTCGTCTGCGGAGACACGTCTGTCTACCGACAATTACGGAACGCACAGCTTTGGGGACGTTTCCCTTCCCTTCACGACGTTTACGGGTGTCGGTCTGAGCATCAATGCGATTAGATGTGAGAGTTCTATTACAAAAGCCAATAAAGCGGGCTCTCAGCAGAGACTCTAAAACTACTTAACTTTTCTTTAGAAAAATATTAAAACAGTATTATCACATCAATGGGAAGAAAAGACACGAAGATAATAAAGTTATGTTAAACCTCCCCGTATTTACTCATGTGTGAAACAGTTATGTCTGGTCACATAATTGCAATGGTTCTGAGAAATATTTCATATTTTATAATGAACATTAAAAGAGTTTGTGGATCATTACTTTATATGAGTTCCAAAGTTATTACATAAAACCCAATAGGAATGGTTATAAATTATCGGATCCTCCGGCCTGGCCTTGGTAAACATAACACGAAGACGGAGACGTTTCAGCAGGCAAGACTCACGAGGAGAGGTGAAAATTCTCCCTGCATTTTAAAGGGGGGAAGAGGAGACCAGAGCTCTTGTAATCAGCTCTTAACATTTTTTTGTTTCTGTTTCAAAGAAATTCTACTGAAACACGAGCTTAAGCCACAGACACAAAAAGCTTCCTTCGGAAGAAAAGAGGACTCGCCTTAGACACCGTCCTCATCTCCCCATGTTCCGTGACCCTCTCCCTGGCCCTCGGGTCGCCGCGAAATTCTTGAACTTTTCAACACAGCGTGGGTTTAAAATACTGTACTTAGCAGGCTGTTATGATCACCCACGATTATTTATTTTTTCAAAAGGAGATCCTCCCTTTGAAATCTGAAAACACAGCCTCTTTACAGAAACTGGAGGGTTGATAACATTCAGAGGAAGTTTTCTTTTTGGGTTGGCGAAATCGGTTGGCAGACAGCATTTTAATTAAAAACTATCATTATCGTTTGCGGATCGCGGCGGCGGGGAATAAAGCGGGTGCTATTCTGTTTGCTTGTGCTTGTTCTCTCTTTCTTTAAATAATCACGGCATTATATTTTGTTCTGAGAAAAAAAAATCACACGTAGAGCTTCCTTCCTTCCCCCATCCCCCTGGTTTCTGCTGCGTGTAAAGGGGTTCAGCATCAGGAGAACGGCAGCCGGGTGGGCAAAGTTAAGGATCAGAGACGGTGAGGTTGAATCCTAAGACGCACAGCACCAAACTGGCCCTTTGGAGACGCTGTGAGTCGGGGAGCCTCCCCCTCCCCCCGTGAAGCACACAGGTGGCATTTGCTCCCCGCTTTCAAGAAATTACAGGGACCTCCCTCACCGACGCCCAGAACAGTCCCTGCCGCCCGCGCCTGCGGAGGGAAGGTGGACGCCGGTCTTCCTGACACCCCGCACCTGCCCGCTGAGGGGGCTCCCGTACCTGCGGCTCCCCGTCCTACCCTGGGCTCTCCCCGCTTTGCGAGACAGCTGTTCGTGAGGCTTTCTCAGCAAACAGATGTCTTTTGCAGAATTTAAAGCTTCGAGTTGGAGGCCAGATTCTGACTGTACTTTGAATTATGCCTGCCTCTATCATCATGCAGTCATCACATATATTTTAGACATCAATACCGCCTTGAGATGTTCCCGACTTCTCGACGCTATTTATAAGCCTCCCTTCTCTCCTTTGCCTCTGCTCTGACAGTGTACAGCCCCTCACTTGCGTGCGTGCCATTTTAATAGATATATATATATATTTTTTTTTTAACTGGGAAGGGGTTTGCTGTTTTATTCTAAACGATTTCTCTCTGGACTGAACAGGGACCCACATTCCTGGGATGTTTACCACTCTCGGTCGGTCGACCGTTTGGAGGAAGGATTTCCACAGTCTCGGTATCTTTAAAGATAAAACAATGTCACGCGTCGCCTCTTTGCACAGAGAGCAAGTTTTGCCAACAGCAGAGGAAAGATTATAAAAATGCCAGCTTACAACGTGGGAGGAAAAAAAAAATCTCTCCTTGTGTATTTACAGAGATGCTAATTTGGCTAAAATCTGAGATTTTTCGATACAACGTAAATCTGCAAGTGAGGGGGAAAAAAAACTCAAGGAAAATTTAAAACAGAAAAGAAAAAAAAAACCCAGATATTTTCAGGACTTAAAGGGGAACGGGAAGAAGGTAGAAATCTTCTGGGGTGTTGCAACATATTTAGCATTAGGTGAGACGTTCAGGAAAACCTTCGTGGGACCCTCAGAACTTCACACTGCAAACCAAGCCGGCTAATCAGATTCAAGGGCTCTGGTCTACCGGCTGACGCTAATCTATTGATCATCTCGTCCTTGTCTGTGGATCACCCCTCTGACGCATTTCCGCCCGTGGCCTCTGGGTGGTGCTGACACCGCGCAGCTCCGGCATCTCGGCACAATGAAAACATTAATTTGCTATGAGATAATTTTTGACGTAAATGTAAAATGGTGCCCATTCGAACTCCGTAATGAAGCATGGTGCATTTCTGCAGCTCCTAATTTGACTAGTTAAATGACTCCATTACGCGCCTAACAGACAGAAGCAAATAATTTCTGGTCAGTTGATGTTCACTTATCCGTATCATTTTGCCCGGAAAATAAAGTCTCCAATCTACGATTCCTTTGTCTTAGGTTTTTTTTTTTTTTTTTGATAAGATTATTTAAGCAAATATACTTAAATAATTCGGGTTAAACCGGTACAAACTAACAGTTCGGACATCCCAGAGCACGGGAAAATCGAATACGTGTTGAGAGGGGAGGCGGAAAACTGGACGGCCCCTCCCAGATTACTCCAGCCTTGGCCCCTGCCCCTAGCCCTGGGGGGGGAGGTGGCTAGGACGAGGCTCGGGCTTCCAAAGGACAAATGTCCATCTTTCAAGTTCATTGTCTTTCTGTGGCCAGGAAAGGGGGCTGCTGGCTGTTTCCCTGTTCCTTTTTGCTCTGCCACATAACTTTGAGGATGTTTGGGAAATTTTCAGTAGGAAGCATCACACTATAGCAAAAAAAAAAAAAAAAAAAGGCTGCTTTAATAAATATCAAGTGATGAATAATTTTACCCAAAGGGGGAAAAATGGTTAATATTGAATCTTAATGTTCCTCATCTAAATGCTTTTTTCTTCCTGCTAAAAACAAGTTCAGAATTAAAGCGTATCAGTTTACACATACTGCATGCATATTAGTGAGACACAGCTGTGTATGGCCCCCTCTTAAGAGCCATATGATTAAGTTATGGGATATCGTATAATCCAAACCCTCTTTCTATTGGTCACCTTTCGCAGACAAAAGCTTTTTAGTTTTAGGTCTATTAAATGACAGAATGTCCGATTCCGTAAATGTGCAAGTAATTATTATGAAGCACCTGTGACTCTTATTTTTTTGCTTGCCACGGCCATCCATAAATTGCTTTTGGAACGGTGCTCAGAGGCTGACAGAGGCCGGTGCTCCCAGTCTGGGGCAGCTGCCGGTGGCTCAGTGAGGTGGTTCAAAACTCTGGGTCCCTGGTCTCAGGATCTTGGCAAGCTATGGAATTACAAGCCCCGGCCATCCCATCCTGTAACCCTGAGGTGAAGGGACAATGGCCCCTTTCGGCGGAGAAACATGGGTAGGGGGCGAAGAAGAAACCCCCAAAGTTCCGAGGGAGCCCTGGGCGTACCCGCTTTTCATTGCCGTGTGTGGACAGCGTTATCAACTAGGTCTGCACCCAGCAACTGGTCTTAAAAAGACAACATGTGAACTCAAAGAACCAGTTTAAATGACCTTCATTTTACCCCAAAGTAACATGCTATCTGACCCAATTAAATGCCCTTTTTAAAAACTGACTCCAGTGTGTGTAGACGCTGTCTTTTTTAAGCTTTTAAAATTTCAAATCCCCCTGTGCGTGCAAATTTCAGCCATTTCCCTGTGCGGGAGGAGGGACACGGAGCACAGACTCTGTGTGCCTTTTGATGTGAAACAATGTCAAAAGGACTATTTATGACTCATACTTTGTTGCAATTTTTGGCTGATGTCTTCTCTGCAACTTGATCCCTGAAAGTTGCTCTCCTGCACGAGGCCAGTAGCTTGCACTGGAAGGGTTGGTGCTCACGCCCCGTGCCACCCCTGCCCGACGGCCCCTGTGATGGCCATCGGGGCCCCAGGCTCTTTGTCGTTACGTCCGGTGGCCTGTGGGTTTACGGGGAAGGACTCGGCCTTTTGCTTCGGGGCAGAGTTTGCAACCTGAGAGTGATGTTTCAGCACGCAGACCTGGGTTGGGCTGGAAAAGGAAACGAGTCAAGCTGGGAGGGAGTGGAGCTAGTCTAAAGAGGCTTCCAGGAGGCCCGGGCGGGAGGCTCAAGACCTCTGCCTGCAGCCCACCCCCGTGACAGGGACGCCCGCCGCTACGCACATGGGAAAGCCAGTGGGTGTTCACCTGCTGCACGGGGCCACCCTTCCGTCTGTGTCCTGGGAAGAGAGGCGCAAAGAAAGCAACCCGCGTTCAAGGATGAGCCCACGGTACAGCCCAAAGGTAAGTGAGCCTCAGCAGGACAGACAGACATCCCCGGGGCAGCAGGAAAATCAGAGACACTGCCCAGAATGAAAGCAAAGAGCTTCCAGGCTCACGCTGAGTTCAGATGAAAGATTTCCAACCGGACATGAGGCAAACCTCACAACTCCCTAAAGCCCAAGGCGGGAGCCGGTTCCTCTCGTCCCGGCTGTCGGGGAGGTCTCAGGACTGCACGCCGCCGATCCCCTCGGAGTAGCTGAGGACGTCAAAACCAGTTTCCCACCGAAGGGCCCATGCTCCCCGCCCCGAGTTAAAAGCTGGTGGGTGCCGCTGTCAACCCTCTGGAAAAGGAAACCCCAGCTTGGGCACTCAGGGCTCAGCGAGGAGGTGTAGCAGCTGGGTTTGCCGTGCTTTCTCTTAAAACGTAAGAAGGCGTGGAGCACGGTTTACCGGACTAAGGAGTGACGGCTGCAAAAGAAAATGAAAACATGAATTATTTGCTTTCCCGTCCGCAAAGGGAAGAGGAGAGCAGATGCCAGCAGCAGACAGGTGCTGCCCAAGGAGAGGGAGATGTGTCCGAGGGAGACGGGCACCGCGGCAGAGCAGGTGAGGCAGGAATGCGCGTGTCTGAAGACGGGTGGCTCGGGGAGCCCACGGGAACCATCTTAGGACGGGCGCAGGAGGAGGAAGGAGGCAGCCGGGGGATCAGCAAGCACCTTTCGGCGACACCCTGGGAGCCCGGCGGAGCGGCGTGGACGCGAGCCCTCGCGCGGCACCTACGTTCGGTAACGGCCCAAGGGGAGACCGAGGAAATTAGACACCGGTGAGCTCCACGCAGACGAGATATTGGAAACGCTAATCAGGGGCGAAATAGGGAAAGTTATGATTTAATTAAAGATATTCAGCATGGATTCACAAAAGGGAGATCACACGTAACAAAACTAATAGAATATTTTGAAAAAGTAACAAAGAGGGGATTGAAGAGGGAAACCAGGGGTATGATTTACCGGGACTTTAAGAAACCTTCTGATGCGCCGGCTCACAGAAGGCTAATCTGCGGCGGTGGGGGGAGTTTGGGGGTGAGTGTGGTGGGGGGCGGGGAGTGAATGGGGAATTGTCGGGGCCACGGGCACTTGTGGGCCGCGCCATGAAGAGGTCGGGAGACAGGAAGAAGACTGCTGGAGTTTCCCGAGACCTGAGGTTTTTTTTTTTTTTTTTAATTCATTTTTTTAAACATAGTAGCCTTGCTAGGGAAAGGTGCCCAAGCGGGACGGAATTCTCCGGCAGGTGCAACGTCAGAGGGCAGGTCAAGGACATTGGCAGGATTTATTGAACTCAGGTGAACGCACAACTGCCCCCAAAATACGACGAGACTCTCTGTGACCAAAGAGGGGGCACAGCTGCTGGGTGCCATTTGAATAGTTAACACCACTAAACACAGAGAATGTAACCGGAAGGGCGAAGGCTCTGTGATCTGGACAGCACACAGCCAATAGCCACGGATGGGCTAAGTCAC
Organism: Lepilemur ruficaudatus; assembly: GCA_963574885.1. NCBI lineage: Eukaryota > Metazoa > Chordata > Mammalia > Primates > Lepilemuridae > Lepilemur > Lepilemur ruficaudatus. Next base: position 21,260 of record CAUYRT010000217.1, read on the forward strand.
ACACCCACACGCGTGTGCTGACAGCCTCGCACGGAAGCATGCGCACCCCCCCCCACGCACACATTCACACACGACATGGGGACGACCACAAACACACCCTCACGCTGTGCACACCTGCACCATCCACAAGTGTGTGCACGCAGTTGTGAACACGCGTGCACAGGCTCCCGTCTCCTTCCCCGGAGGCTGCTCTGCAAGCCACAGACGGAAGTTACGGTGGTGCAAGGTGGGAGAACTCGCTGCTTTCCACCAGGACATTTTGGGAGGCGTGTTGGGGGGGGAGGGGAAGACCCCCCTTGGGTCACGTTGCAGTAATAATAGAGGCCACAGGAGTGAAAGATGAAGCAGAGGGCAGAGGAGCCCTGGACACAGAAACACCTTTGTTGCTAGAAGGCAAAGCAGACCTGAATACCGGCTCTGGAAAAATAACGGCAGCGGTCCCCAAAGGGGCCTGGCTCCCCCACCGGGGGACAGAACTATCAGAAGCCTGAAGATGACGACCCAGATCTGGGACCCGCTGTCCTCAGGGCTCTGACCCAGAGCCGACCCGACGGAAAGGCAGGCGGGAGGAAGGCACAGAGAGCTACCTAGAGAGGAGGACCCAGCGTTCGCCCAACAAATGCTTTTGCATTCTTAGGAGCACGGGAAGGATGTCTAGGGTCAGAATCACGACCCGAGGCGTAAGAACACGTGTGCGTGTGGGCGGCTCCGTGCTGCAGGGCGGTCACCGTCATCCAAGTGGGCTGCAGCCAGGGACAGACTGTCGTCTCTGGGGTTCTGCGCTCAAATCCCTTTGCTGCTTAGGAAGTTGCGATAAGCCCATGGAGAAGACACTACATAGGCAGAGTCTGACACATGAGCGTTCGAATAATTTAAACTGTATTTACCTTTTACATCACTCATGAATACTAAATGTGAGTTGGACCATATCCACATTTAAAAGGTCACTGAGGATGAAAAGTTGCAGAATGAAGGGGGCATGTCCTCTTCGTCAAGAGGTACAGGAGCATCGCCCAACCGTCATCTCCCGCAATGCAGAGGACCCGAGGCACCGGTTGACTCCAAAATAAAAAGCGTTTAAGACAACATGCCCACAATAAACTCCGTCTCCATTTTTGTAATTTTAACTTTGGAGACCTACACACCTTAAATCCAATAGTTACGAACGAACACTCAGAGATCACAAAATGAGAGCGAAAGACAGGAGGACATTTTTGAAAATTTTAAAAAAGAGAGGGACAGCTGAGCACGGCAGATCGGAGAGCACACCCCGCCCCGTGCCCGCCTCGGGCCCCTCTTGCGGCACCTCCCAGAGACAACTGAAGGCGACAAGCGCGTCTTGAAAAATATAGTTAAACCACAGGACTCACTTAGCATCTGTGGCTGCCTTTTATACACGTGTTTCTGAAGCTCTCAGCATCACACAGGTGATTTTACAACGCTTGGGGTTTACGGGAAAAGGCTTGCAGCAGAGACCAAAAAAACAAACAAACAGAAGCAAAGAAAACCCAAACAAACTCGCCTTTCAGTTTGGTCCCTTCTGTCACGTCCCCCCCCAATTTGAATTTGGGAGTTTCTACTTTGTCTTCTAAAGCAAAGAAAATCTTTTCAGTATCCTTGGACCAGCCGGCTCAAGCATTGCCTAAGGCAGGATTCAGTAGGGAAGCAGAGGGTTAATTGGGGGGAGAGGGCTATAAGCCTCCCCTTAACTCCCATCTTCCACCCAAAGTGACCCTAAATAAACAGACCCTCTAAGTGACACTCGCCTCTCCCCCCCTCCTCCCTCTACGCAGGCGCTTCCCCGAAGTCCCCCCCTTCCAGAGATTGTTCTGCTGCACCGGGCAGCACCCCCACCCGCCCCCCCCACCCCGGAGTGGAATGAGGCTTCGTGAAGGAAAACAAAGGGTTAAAAAGTACCTGTCCGGAATGTCTCTGGAAATCAGTCATTGTGAGTCATCTGTCAGCAAGACAAAATTAATTACTACACGGAAAATGAAGAAATCAACGTAAATTAGACACTTGTACATACACAGTATAAAAGTTTAGGACAGATCGATCGTTGAACAATTAACCATTACCCATGTAAATTTTCAATGAGGCCCCAACAGGGGACGTGAACGTCACGGGACACCTTCCAAACCTTCGCAAAAGTCAAGTTTAGGTCTTGGAAGTGTCTCTCCCCCCCGTGCACCTCCAGTTGAGTCTGGAGATTTGAGCAACCCGGTAACAAATACAGTAACTTGCAAAGTTCAGTGAGTGGCGTTGCAGCGGAGTTTTCAGCATCCGAGGCTGGTACAGAGGACACAGCCTCGGTGGAAGGGTTAGATTCAAGAACTCAGCAGCAGAAGAAGCACCCCCTGCCACAGGATCCCCCAGAACTTGGGAAATTATGCTACTCAGAGCAAATATTTTACTCATGTATGAAAAGCTGGATTTACTTATGGCAACGACTCGGTCGTTATAAATACTCTCGACGCGGTCGTGATTTAAGGTGTGACTTCTGCTCTGTGCTGAATGTCTAAGGCCCAGCCCCCTGCCTTTTCTTGGTGCTGACATGAAGGGTAAAAGAAAGTCCCAGCGCTGACGCTATCATAGCAAGTGACACACCTCAGTCATGTCCCTTGGGGAGCTGGGCTGTCACCCTCTACCTAGCCTCTCTCTCTGGGGAGCTCAGGACAAAGAGACCCAAGTCTGCGGACATCTGATCCTTCTCGCCCTCAGACAAAGCGCTTTGCATCACCCCCTCAGACACCACTGGAACTCTCCGCAGGGCGATGATCTCTCCTTTCTCAGTGGGATGTGATCTGTCGCCGCAGTCGGAGGACCTCCTGCAGGCACCTCTGATGATCAAAGTTTCCTTCTGAAACTCCAGCCTCCTCTCTGCAACGAGAGCCTTGGGTTCTCTCGAGTCTCCCAGACCTTCTGCCTTCTAATCAGCCGACACATTTCTGTCTCTTCTGAAGCCTATGGGCTTGCTCAGTTTGCTGGTCCTGGCAGTGACCTTATCACTGGGACCGCCTCGGAAGGCAACTGTCATCCACTGTCCGCCAGGTATGCAGGACAGAATTCAGCCCTCAAGGGAGGATTGCATGGGAGAACTTTCTCCCACCAAGACTCTCTGACTCCGTGGCTGAAATGGACCCCGAGTGTCCTCCAAGTGCCTTTGCAAGAAAATCAATATACAAAAATAAAAGATTTCCAATACACAATTTGTAAAATTAAGGAGTTGAAGATTACTTAGGAGAGGACGATTTGCAATGCAAACGAACTTTCTGATTTATAGAGTCACCACGGGGTTCCTTGCATGAGTCAATCTAAAATAGGATTCCGCTCACAGTGCATCTAAAATAGGATTTGGTTGCCAAAACTTGACACACGCACACCCCACCGGCGACAGCCCCCGTCCATACAGCCACTGCAGAGCGAGGTGCTCCGGCAAACTCCGTCTTACTTTCTTCTCCAAAGGTTTTGCGCAAGTGCCTCAGTAGCCTCGTGACACTGGGCTGCCTTGGTCCCTGGCCTTGGGCTCCCCCGCCTTCACCCAGCCCCTCACACGCCTGCTCGGACTCGCCCCACTCGGGGACCTCGGGGTCCCTTGACCTTCAGGTAGGAGTTGGATCTCACACGGCCCAGTGCCTGCCTGGCCTCGAATCTGAGATCTGGTGGGAAGTGGCTTCCCCTTTGAGGGGCAAAGTCAAGACTTGAAACTAAGTTAAGGAGCCTTTAAATACCCAGTTACTGTGACGCAGTGGTTCTCTTCCTTGTGATCTGCCCTAGAGAAATGCTCTAAGGTGTTGGGGTGGGAGGGGGACTGCGGGGGTGACCTGTCTGTTCAAAGACCGTCCCTGCGTTATGTCTATAATAACAAAAAGTTGGAAACGACCTAAATGTCAAAGAATAAGGGAAATAACTATATAACCCCAAATAGGATATCTTAGCCTAGTCATAAATTTACACATAGAAGGAGCATTAATAACATAAGAAAATTTTCATACTGCACATGCATGTTACATATATGGGACATGCAAGAATCATATGTAAAGTAGAATTATACTTGCATAAAAGTTAGGCACAGGAAGAAACCTGAAAAGAAATAAACCAAAACTGTGGCAGTCTTCACGCAGTAAGCAATGGCTGGAAGTTTTTTTCCCCTATTTTTTTTAAATAATTAAAAAGGAAAAAGGAAAATTCTGCTTTTACTTCAACATAACACACATTGAGTTCTTTTTTTTTTTTTTGAAAAGAAAAATATATCGGGTTAAAAGTAGTGAATTAAAAGTAAGCTTCCATGGACTTCACTACTTTTTGTGAAAAAGTAAAATTTCTATTCATGCCAAAGATTTTTATCTCAGTCACATGACACAATCCTTTGTTTAAAATATTTGATACTTGAAATATTTATAAGGTCCTAGCTACCGATCCGGAGATAACTACGCCAGACAGAAGCAGGGACGAGAGAGTCACACAGGCGGGAATGTGTGTGGCTTCAGAGGGCTGTAACGTCTCCACAACATTCTGCATCTAAATCTACATAACAGAGCTCCGTGTCCAACCTTCATGGGCACACGGTGTGTCCTGGGAGATGTGCTTCTCAACAGCAAGGCTGAGAATGACGTCATTCTGTTCCTGCCACACGGCCTAGCACAGGGTCTCGTATAAAGCAATATCTCAATAAATGCTGCCTGCAAAATGAGTGTCCTCTGACCCTCATAGCACCCCACTCTCTGTGCGACTCTAAGCTTTCCTGGAATACCAGCCGATGCTACCGTGTCTCCATGTTCCCGTACAGACAGCCTGCGTAGAGGGATGTCAAGAGCTTCCGGCATGATTACCGGCTCAGCAAACCTCCCTGCCATGCCGACGGCTATAGCTGTGCCCTGAGAAGCCCCAGGGACCTCGGTCCTGACTCCTCCTGGACGTAATCTCATGATGCCTCCCTTTGCCAATCCTCAGCATTGAGGAAATAATCTTCTTCTCCGGGAATTTTGGTGCGCTGACTCAGAAGGAAGGAAGTGCGTCTTCTTTCAAAGACTGAAACGGCGCTGATTGCCAAACAGCAAAAAAAAAGTCTGGTTTCAGTTAATGAAGATGTTATTTTACTTCTACTTCTGGCTGTGGCAAAGTGGCTCGTACCAAATCAACGGTCCTATTGAGAACAGCTAGAAAGGCTGCGTTAAAGAAACAGCGTGTGCGTATAAACCGTTGTGAGGCATACGAGAGCCATCAAAGAGGCGGGGACTGGAGGGGCTGAGATTCCAGACAGAAAGGAGCACGGAGAGCTGAGCCCGTTTTTGACTTTGCTTTTCCCCTCGAAGCGGTTGTGAACTTGCAGCCGAGATGCTGAGAGGGGAAGCGGAGATTCCCGCAAGCCCCAGGGCTCAAGGAGACAAACATTAGGATCTAGGGCCTGGCAAGGCAGAGGTTCCCTGGTAGGCACCCCACACTTTCGGTGGAGTGTACTGTACCCTGAAGGGGTGCAGGTAGGAGTGAGAGCAGAGAGGAAATAAGCCACTGACACCTGCTCTATTTCTGATTGGCTTAAGGTGCTCTGTCAACGTAGCATCATGGTCTAGAGCTGGGCTGTCCAGTCAGGTAACCACCTGTGGCTATGGCACGCTTGCGATGTGGCTTTTCCAGAACGGAAAAGTGCTCTGCATATAAAACACTCACTGAATTTCCAAGACTTAGCACAAACAACTTATTCAAAATAGCTAACGAATCATCTTTTATATTGGTTACGTGTTAAAATGGTGGTAATACTTTGGGCGTGCTAGCTTAAATGAAATGAAACACATGATTACAAATAATTTACCAATTTCTTTATATTTATTTAATGTGCTCTACACAATTTAAGATGAAACCTGTGGCTCATGTTCTATTCCCACTTGGCAGTTCTGATCTAGAATGAAAAGTGACCTTTAAAATTTTTCACGACGTCTGACATTTGATTAAAAAGAAAATTACCAGGCATACTAGGAAATAAGACCAAATGAACAAAAACAAAGATAGAAAATCAGGCAACGGTTGATACATGCAGGCCCGTAGCAGTTACAAATGCTGAGCTATAGAGTTCCATAGACTTTAAAATAACTATAACTAATACATCTAAGAAAATATACGACAAGATGGAGAATTGAGGTAGAAAATCCTAACCTCTCAACAAAATCAACAGGAAATTCTGAGATATCTGAATTTAAATCCGATGTATTTATTTATGTCAGATATCTAATATCTGAAATTAAGAGCTAGGTAGCTTTGACACCCGGGAAGGAAGAGTGAACTGCAAGAAGATTCCATCTGCTCTGTGTGCCACCGTGTCCTGCTCTCGACCCTAAAGATATACAAAGTCTTGCATCTGTGCTAATTGGGCCCATGGCTACTTCATAAGCCCCTCAGGAGTCCACACGTTCTCCTGCCCAGAAAGTCAGAGGACTAAGCAAGATTAGATGTTAGGATCATAAAGGTCCTCAGGATAGATGTGGGGGGCATTTGAAAGCAGAACCGAGGTCTGGGTCAGCGTCCGGACATTAGGCAGGACCAGCCACACGGGTAGGGGATCTCTGGATTTGCATCCAGTGTGACCTTAGTATTCCCCAGAGATGAGGGCCAGTGTCAACACAAGAGCTGTGGCTGATACAAACGGGAACATTCTGGAAAGAGCCTCCGGAGCTGGCAAGGGCTACTTCTGGGTCCACAGGGAAGCCACGAAGATGTTTAGGTTGCACTGTGATGTCTCAAGTACCCAAAGGAAAAGCAAAAGACGGATGAACAGGCCACCTACTTCGTCCGCACGATCCTGGCCGTGCACAAAACCCTTGGGAATACTTTGCTGCCCCTGTCTGATCCTTGCCGTAAAAAAAGACACGGCCTTTCTCAGAAGAGCAGAATGAGAGGCAACTAGCTCAATCAATTTTTATGTCCCCGAAGGGTCATCGTAAGTGGAAAACTAATAAACTCTGCTCTCACCGAGGACCTAAAGAGAGAAAAGGGGACGGATAGTCTAGAAAAGGAGATTTGGGTCTGGACTCAAAGAAGAGCTTCGTGTTAATAAAGGATGGGATGATATGTGTTTCTGTCGCTCTTTAGGGGACAGCTCCAAGAGGGTGAGCACACAGCAAAACGCACGAGCGTTTGCTTCATCCAAATCGGGATGCGGGACTGGGGGAGAGGCGTCTGCAGCCCTGTGTCAGGATCCAACTCGACGCTAAAGGAGGATTGAACTTGAAAAGTCAGAGAGCCGCCAAACAGAGGATTTCTTTGCAAAGATTTGCTGGTTGTGCTGTGGTCGCCAGCCCTCCTTCCTTGGGGAGGGACAGGGGCTGTTTCCTCCACTTCCAGCCCAGTGAGCGAATAAACCTCTAGTAGAGCCCGTCCCGTGTCTCTTGGCAACAGTGGGACATGAGGAGCTTTCAGGACCCAGCTTTGGAAGTCAAAAGGCCAGTGGCTAGTCTGGTGGGGGATGCGGAGGAGGAGCTGCAGGGGGAAACTTGTCCACTTCCAACTTGTTGGGACAGATCAAGACTGTTTCTCAGGGCCTGGACGTGGGGCTCCCCTGCTTAAAACCCCTTTGCCCGAGAGTCTGCCTCAGAGGACGAAACACCCCAACAGGAACAGACTGGATGTTTACGGCTCAACGCAGTGGTGTGAGGGGCTAGCGGCCAATGGCCAGCACTCAGCCGGAGGGGCCGTCCCCTCAAACTGTAGGTGGCAGAGCCATCTGGGAGAGCCCCCCAGGAACTCCAGGGAGCTCCTAGCCCTTGAGAAAACACCTGCTATGGCCGTATCTCCAGTCCTGACTTCTCCTCCCTCTGCAGGCCCCATCCGAACCCGGGGTGGCCAGCATGCATGGGACAAGGGAAACTGAGGCAGGGAACAAGGGGAGCATGAGGCAGGGGACAAGATAAGACACTGCTGCTTCCACCCCGGGGCTGACGCGGGTTGGAGCTCCGGAAGAAGCTACCACTCTACATGAAGTTTGGAGTTCTGACTATGACACATTTTCACAACCAAAATGAGGCTCTCTTATGACTCCAAGGCACATAAGGACCCTGGACTACTCAAAAGTGACCCCTCAAAAATGCTGGGGGACTGCTCCTAGGTTTCACCCTCAATGGGTGGGGGAGAACCAACCGTGCAAGATGGGTTTGTAGCCGGACAAAGAACCATGTTGGTTTTTCGCCTCCACCCTAAGGACTGATTTCTTTAGATGTAAAGACAATAAACAAAGTTTATTGGAAGCAAGGAGCTTGAAGAGCAGGTGGAATCATCTTCCTTTAACAAGCAACACGTTCCGACCCCTTCGGTTCATCCACGGAGAGATGGGCCCAGCCGGGAGGGACCCTGCACGGTGGAGCCGGGACAGACACCTGGTCTGCAGCCCTCCCCACCGTGCCCGTCCTGGAAGCAGCAGACCCGGCCGATGACGCCTTCACTTTCCCCTGTCTGTGTAGGGCCCAGAGCATCTCGTTTCCTTTATTACGAAAATGCTGGTGGTCAGGCCAGACAACTCCTACTAGACGCTCACCATTCTGAACCGCAGGCCGCCCTTTCAAAGGGGGCACCTGGGTAGGTAAATAAATGTACCTGAGCTGGGCTCATCCCTGGTGCACTCTCTCCAGAGACCCTTCTGGAAAACGTTGCAGCCGTTGGCATCTTGAACAGTACCTCAGCGGGCCACGGAAGGGCCGCACCCATCATCTGGGGTGCCCGGGAGAGGTTGTCGCCGCCACCCGGCAGGCGCCACATGGCAGGGAGCTGGGCTTCCAGCAGGCAGCGGAGGAGGTGAGCTCTCCCCGCAGGGTCCTGCTGGGTCTGCAAGCCCATCCAAGAGGCAGCGTATGGAGCCGTGCACGGATCTGCTGTCGCGTAATGAAACGGTGACGGGAGGCGGCCCGGAACTCCTCTTCACACGGCCACCAACGGATGCCGTCTGCAAAGAGGGCAGCTGCTCCTCCAATCTGCCCTGCTTTGCAAGTCAGCAAAGCTGCAGACCAGCGAGGCCCCCCAGCCACGCCCGGGAGCCCTCCCTGCCTTCGGAGAACCCCCTGCGCCTGAGACGCACCCCTGCGCCCCCCATGGGCGCTCCCCGGACCCACGCGGGTGCAAGGGGAGAGGCTCCCGGGAAGGCCGGCTGGGGCGCAGGCAGGGAGCCGCCTTGCAGGGCAGTTGTCCCCGTGCCCAGCTCCGCAAACTGCATGCTCTCCCCCTTTGTGAAGACGATAATAAGCACAAAGGAACAACAGCAGCAAGAACAGAATCCAAATAAACGGTAAGCTCCGAAAAGAGCGGGGTTGGACTGTCATCTCTTCCAGATACCTGTTCGCCACCATGGACAGCCGGTGCCAGCGCTGAACCGCCTCCAGGACACGCCATATGCCTGTTTCTTTACTCGGCGTCGCCTGGGACGGGAATCCTTCCGAGAATGGGAGGTCCCTGCGCGTTTGGCCGGCCAGACAGGGACGCCGGCCGGATGCGTGCGGGGGTGGTGTGTTCCCCAGACATGTGCACACGCGTGCACACGTGTGCACACGCGTGCACACACAGCTTTCTTCCCTCCCAGATGGTTTTTTCACTTTACTCATCGCTTGTTTTTTAGCATGTGCACTAACCAAGTTGCAATAAGCTCTGTGCTGCAAAACCAGAGCAAACCAAGGCTGCCTTGGCCCGTCCTTGTGGTCAACTTGTGCAGCTGGCATTTTGGCCAACGGTTTAGTCGGACACCACACAGGCACCCAGGTACCAGTGATCCGCTCACGGTTCCGACTGGCCCAGAAGGCGGTCTGGAGAGACAGCGATAATAAACCGCACACCCAAGATGCAAACGCTACCTCTTTCTGGTCGGAGCGTCTGAGTTTGCAACCTGGGCCAGCCCTCGGTCCTGGTCCCCTTCGCACCGTGGACGCAGCGTTCCCGGACGCCACGTTGCAGCCGGAGCAAACAGAAAATCGATGGTGTGTTATTGTCTCAGGGTTTTAGCTCATGCCCGCCTTCGGCAGAGGCCGCGGCTAGCTCTGACGTGCGGGGGACACCCCCTCCACCGTGTCCTGGAAGGACACTCTGAGCGGGGTGAGGCAGGACCCCGGCGGATACCCAGGAAACGGCCCCCTCGCTTGCTCCAGAAACCGGAAGCGTGGCGAGAACCTCTCCAGGGCGATGGCTTCTCCCGACTGGCATCGCAAGCTTGTCAGGCTCCTAGCCGGAGCGTTCCAAGGCAAGTTTGTAAGAGCATATGGCGCTTGCCCATTCCATATGACTGGCTGAGCGTCGACCACTACTGTTGATACAACGTATCACTTTTTCCTCAATATTATGACAGCATTTGTCAATGAAAATTAAATCACTGTCAAACGTATCCTGCTAACGTACGGCACAGCCGTCGGAGGAAGCCAGCACCGCGCCTTAAGCCAACGGGACCTTGTCTTTATGCTTAAACCAAGAGGCAGGAGAGAAAGACTTTTAGGACTCGGATGCCCGTAGGGACGGCCTGCCAAGCCAGCACGGGGACGCAACAGACGGATCTTCATGCAGCCCAGTGACTGGGGAGGGGGCCGTGCTGGGGTTGGGGGCAGGGGCTGTGTCAGTTTTGGGCACGTGCTCCGCACACGCAACACTGCATGCACCACGTGTTACATGCGTGTGCGGGTTAAAAGAAGAAGGAAAAGATTATATCTTTAATATCAAAGCCCCCTGGGGTGTGTTTAAAACACAATCGTATTTGCACAACATGCAAGGAACCGAGAACGTTACGTTAAGTGAAATAAGCCGAACACAAAAAAAAACACTGCGTGTTCTTACTCATAAGGGGAAGCTACCGCTGAACTCACAGAAGCAGAGAGGCGAATGGAGGTTCCCAGAGGCTGGGGCAGGGAGGGACTGGAGGCGTGATAGTCCAAGGGCACAAAGCCTCAGTTAGACAGGAGGCACCAATCTGATTTTTTTTAGATCGATTGCACAAGCATCGTGAATACAGCCAATAATTGCATTTAGTATATTTCGATATCGCCAAGAGCGTGAATTTCTAATGTTCTCATCCAAACACTGGTGAATGTTGCAGGTGATAGGTAAGTTCATTGGCTTCATTCAACCCTTCCACACTGTATTTAAAATTCCTAACGTCACGTTGTATCCCATAAACGTGCACAGCTATAATTTGTCACTACATAAGAAACGCAAGTGAACTCTAATGTTGACCTATATGGAAACACTGAAAAGCTAGATCGTATCTGACACTGCATCCAGCCTCTTCTACACCTTTGAACAACCTCAGCTTTCATTTCAGTATCCAAGATCGAAGGGTTGGCGGTTATATTTTTTCCCACTGAGGAAGTGTATCAATTGTGAAATGTTAAAAATTCCAAAAGACTTAACAGTAACATCTACCGTCTTCCCCTTTGATTCCCGTGTCGGAAAGTGTTTGGACGCTGAAGGACGGATGGCAGGGAACACCGGCACGCTGGTACGTCACCTGCCAGCCACCTGGGAATTCGGGACTCTGCGGTCTCCCTCCCTCCTCCGCCACCTCTCAGCTCCCCACGCCAACGAATCCAGTCTCCCGCGTCATCTAGGGAAGGTCCCCTGGGATCCGCAAACCCACGGAGCCAGCTTGGGATGTGGGCCTCTTTCTGTCTCATCTGCGCCTTTCAAGAACAGAATTTCTCACGCATCTCAGCAGGCGGTGACTCCGGCCACATCGAACTGACCTGGTCACGGTCAGCGTCGACCAGCCTTCCTGGGAGAGGTGGAAACATGTAGGTTGGGGTCTGGGCGGGACTTCTGCTTTTTACAGAATCGCTTCTTTGTGTGTCTTTAGGTAAGAACGTTCTAGAGTAATGTCCACGGCTGACGGAGCCTGTTCTCTCCTCGGTGAGAAGACCCCCACCTCAGGTCTCCTCCAGAACTGTGGCTGCAATGCCCCTGGGCTCTGGTGGCCACGAGGACAGCCTCCCCGGTGGTTTCGGCACATGGGGCTGTGCTTCACAAGACTGGAAATTACACAAAAGCATCTCTTCTTGCAGGGAGCCCCCCAGCTAGCGGCTGAGTCCTCGTCGGGGGCTCAGAAAATGCAATGAGCTCTCCCCTGGGGAAACTGCCCCGCATGAATCCCTGAGTTTCCTCCTATGTGCGCCTAAGCCAAAGCAAAGAGTGTTTTCGACAACACAGACACCTGCGTTGCCCCCCAGGACACCTGGTTGGAACAGAAGGAGGAAGCAGCTTCAGGAGCAGGTCCCGAGCCATCTCCCCGATGCCCTCACCGGTGGCCCAGAGAACCAACCCCCCGCAGAGCCACTGTTCCCTCGGGCCCGCGGTGGCGTTGGGAACAATTCACTCTCTCTCTATTCAGTAACGGTGGGGACAGAAAGCTGATGGGCGTTTCTCCTTTATGTCAGGATAAAAATATCTGAGACCGGCTCCACCCATCTGGGCAAAGAGAACATCAAAGAACGATCTTCTCTCCACTCTCAAAAGCCCCAGCCATTTGCTGGGCACCTGTCCCCGGGCGCTGGCAGGCGCGGGGAGAGCCGGGTCCGGAGACGAGGCCAGCCTCGGGCCGCAGGACCCCCAGCTCGGCCGTAGTGAGATTCCCGGTGCCAGGAGTCGGATTTTCATCCCAGAACCGTTCTCCCTGACACAAAGAGGAGCAGTCTGGCCGCGTAACAAAAGCCAGCGTGGGCGGCAAGGTGACTGCGCGTTTCAGCTCGGATGCTCCGGTGTGGGGCCCGCACCTGAACACCAGATGCTTCAGCAGATGGCCAGGGAGGGGAGGGCCGGCTCCTGGTTGCTTCCGAGGGGCTGCAGGAGAACCAATCCAGACAGCCGGCCGGGAGTGCCCCGCCGCCCGGCCCTGCCTCTCCATTTCCCGGAGACCTTGCAGGACCGAGCCCAGAGGAGCCTCCGGTTCCAGGGGAGGCTTCCAAACACGCCCAGGCGCACCTCGGTGAGGGGCTCATATAAAGCGTGAGGCCGGCTGGCCGGCATCCTTTTTTCCACGGACTCTTTCAGGATTTCTTCTCTGGACAGTCTCTGGAGCAGGCCAGCCCTGCATCTGCTGTCCCATCCAGAAGGTCTCAATAATGCGATTCACTTGCAAATTAATTTTTCAGCAAGGGGCTGGGTGGGCAATGAAAAGGAGCCTCCCTGCATTGCCCGCCCGGCCTGACCCGCAGCCCCGGGTGTGTGTGTGGGTGGGGGGAGCTTCTGCCGACCTCAGCCCCCCAGCGGGTCCTGACGATGACCCAGCCCATGTCTGGGAGGCAGGAGCAGCCCCATAAGGCGGGAAGGGATGTGGGCTGTGCCAAGGAGGCCTGTCTGGAGAACAGAGGATTTTTCAAAGCTCCCTCTCGACAGAAGCTGCTGGCAGGGTCTGCAGGCCAGGCTGAAAAGCAGGCCCAGCCCTGCTCCTGCTCTGCCCGGGGACTCTTCCAGGACACCCATGTTCTTGCGTGTGCAGGCACACGCAGCCGTGCGACCCCGGGATCTGCGTGCATGCACAGTACACGGACAACTGCCCAGAGGACACAGACTCCAGTTTCGTCATTGCCTCCTCCCCCAACCCCCGAATCTGCAAAGTGCCTGAGACAGACGAAGTGCTCGCTGCATACTGCTCGATGAAGAAATGAATGAGCGGGTGAATGAATGAACGGTGCCCTGTCTCGGTCTCTCCCAGCTGTGGCCCCGGGAGCCCCCAGGCCTACTGTGTGGCTCACTCTCTCTGCAACAGACGGAACTTGAGCAGAGAACGGCCTCAGGCGAGGTCTGCCACCTTAGGCAAGTTACTTGACGTCTCTGGGCGTCCCCTGCTCCTTCATAAAATGGGGACAGTGAGGACGTCCACTCACTGGACTGCTGCAAACATTGAAAGGGCCATCGACATTCTGTGCTCACTCTGGCGCCTTCCGTGCTAACTGCTCCGTGTAGCCGGCACCCTCTCCGTGCCAGGCAAGGTCTAAGCACCGCACTCAGTGGCTACGTAAGGCCTGGTCCCCTCTCACCCCAGTGACTACCCCTCCCACAGGCGTGAGCATTCAGCAGGTGCTTAAAGAGTGACTCCTGCATGGACTGGGCTAGGTTCTCCACCTCCCTGGGTGCCAGGGAGGCAGCTTCTGTCTGTGTTGGTGCTGGGGGGGGGCTGCAGGGAGCAGGAGGAACAAGCTGGAGGCCTGCATGGCTTGGGGCGGTGGCAGAGCTCTGGGGCCAGCGCCATGGCAGGCGGCGTGACTGGTGGCAGACCCTCCAGCCCCAGACCCTCCCACAAAGGCGAGGATTAGCCCTGCTGCCCTGGCCAGCGGCCAGCTCGGATCATTTCATTTGGCCTACTTAGCGTTCCCCAGGGGTGCTGGGGAGGAGATGATTCATCACTGTCTGGGGCACCCTGGTGCAGAGAGGGGGCCGCTTCCCTGTCTGAGTGACATGACAGCCACCGTCCCCAGGCCCTCCCCACAGGAAGCAAAGGCGGGCAGCGGTGACAGTGGCTCTGGGTCAGAAGACCCGCAGCGAAGACAGGAGTGAGCGCACGCCTCCTGGCCACGTGGCTGCTGCTGAAGCCACGGGTCACGTCGTCGGTGCTGGGCCACCTCTGCAAGCCACGCCAGGTGGGGTCAGAGCCGAGCTGGGGGGGGTGATGCTCCACTCACCGTGGCCTCCCTTTGCGGGTCTTTGTCCAGCCTGAAGCCATCCTGGAGGCAGGATGGCGTTGGGAGCAGAGCAAAGACAGAGAATCCCTGTTCTCTGCCTTTGACAGCTCAGAGCTTCACAGAATCAGAGGGCCCAGAGGGCTGTGGGCTCCACCTGCACTGCCCGGAGGACTTGAGCATCATTAGTTCTGGGAAGCTGCAGTCCAGAGAGGGGCAGCAACCTGTTCTAGGTCACACAGCACAACGGATACAAGGCCAGAACCCCGTTCTTACATCTCCGCAGCCTCACCTGGGACACAAAAATCTACCCCCGGAAATACAGACTGGTCGGGGGAGCCCACAGGGAGTTACATGGGAGGGGGCAGCTCCCAGGCTCAGGAAGGAAATCTACCCCCCCACAAGATGCAAGAGTCCCGAGACCTTGACCTGGGGCTGCTCCTGGGATGACCGGGCCTCTTCTCCACATTGCAGGAGCTTGGCCGGTTCTTAAAACATCCACATCCCCAGTTTCATAAAGAAAGGCAGGGGAGGCGGGGAGGGGGGCCGGGGTGGTGGCCGCCAGGGGAGCAGGCGGTTGGCGCTGGCCGGGCGCCCCTCCCTGGCACGGCCGCCGCCACGGCACATCCGCGCTGCACGGCCTCCTTTCTGCACGAGTAATTAAGAAACACCTGCGTTTCTCCGTCAGCCGGCGAGTTCGGGGAGAGCCCACCCCCCTGCGCCACGGAGGGGGCCACGGTGTCCCCGGCCCCGCCGGGCTGGTGGACGGCGCCCTGCCCGGGTCCCCCTCGCAGGCCCGGAGGGCGGGAGGAGTCCCGGGTGTCCGAGCCCCCCAGCACCTGCCAGGGAATGGCCGGAGCCCCCGCAGAACCTCGAAACCAGAAGCGGCTCCTGGAGGGGCCTCCGCGCCAAGGCCCACGCCCGTGCCAGCTTTCTCGCAAACGAACAGCTTGTATCCCCATGAAAACCAATGGATGGAACAAATTGTATTAAATTATGTAAAATGATACTAAAGAGCACATTCTACCACTGAAAAGGAAAGAGAAAAAAAATAACCCCCAGAAAATCTTATTTTAATAAATCTGGCAAAATTAGAGAAGATCATTAGGAGGGGAAAAAAAAAATGCTCCATTTTTATGACGCTTAAAGACACATCTCCTGGCCGTGAGCGGAGACGGGGGGATTTATCCCCTCAGAGGTCAGACGCGGTAACTCTCGGCGTGTCTGACACCTGTGAGTTATTTACGGCCCTGGCGCTCCGGCCGGGCAGCTCCCTGCGGTGGGGACAGACCAGGCATTTTTTGGAACCCGGTTTCCTTCCCTTTCACATGGATTTTTTTTGTTCTTGGTAAATAACCGTAATTAACATTGAACTTGCGATATAGTAACTCTTGCCTATACGTGGGTAAAAAAATCATTTAAAAATATTTTGGCCACTTCCATCCCTTCCATGAGCTGGTGAAGATGCCAGTTTTATTTAAAAAAATCAAGAAAACCCGGAGACACGATGCTGGATATGCCTCTAGCCCCAGCCCAGCCCCAAGGACGTGCCAGTCGCCAAGGCGGGGTCCGCCGCACGCCCACCCGGCACTGAAGCCGTCAGAGCACGCAACACGCATGTCCGGGGGAATGTTTCTGCCCAGAAGTGTTTGAACTGACTTGGGTGAGGGGACTCCCCGAATGAGGCACAGTGGGGAGTGACAATTCTGGATCTTGTCCCCCGCCACCTCTCAGCCGAATGACCTTGAACGAACTTGCAAACTCGCCTGAGACTGTTTCCTCACCAAAGCAGGTGCACGCATGCCAACCTCGCCCCGCCCCGTTCTTCCGGGGATTAAGGTCGTTGCAACAGTATCAAACGTCCAACGCCATTCCTGACACAAAGGAAGCATTTCATAAATGATGGCTTCTCGCGTTGCAATTGTTTGTAACAGTCGTCACCCTCAGCTCTCCCGGGCTGTGGCATGTAATGGAGCCAACACAGGTTGACTCACTTTCCTCTTAGACCCTACTTGGAAAGGTGTTATCACCTGAAAAGTCCGAACAGGTGAGTTTTGAGATCACAAGCTTCTCGTGCAATCCTCTGGTCAACGGAATAATGACTCTCTGGTCGGTGCCTGTGCTCAGAGTGGACCCAGTGAGCTGCGGCCACCACTGCGCGATGGGCAGAGCTCAGGTGCGCTCGGTCACCTGCGCTCACCCACCTGGGG
>CAUYRT010000218.1:0-15494 GCA_963574885.1 Lepilemur ruficaudatus
CGATTAAATTGACAGAGGAAGAATTCCTAATATGGATTGTAAGAAAACTTAATGGAATTGAAGAGAAAATAGAAACTCAACATAAAGAAACCAGAGCAATACAGGAAATGAATGAAAAATTCTCTAAAGACATTGAAATACTATGGAAAAACCAAACAAATCTTGGAAATGAAGGAAGCTTTCAAGGAACTTTAAAACACAGTGGAAAACCTCAAGAACAGAATGGATCACACAGAGGAAAGAATCTCAGAACTTGAAGATAATGCCTGTGTGCTAAACAAATTGGACGAAGGAAAAAAAAACAGAAATAAGAGACAAGACAAAAACATACAAGAAATGTGGGATTATGTAAAGAATATAAGAATCTTTGGCATCTCTGAGAAAGAAGAAGAAAATACTCAAGGGCTAGAAAACTTATTTCATGGAATACTGGAGGAAAATATGCCTGGCATGATCAGATACGTAGACATCCAGATGTAAGAAGCACACAAAACTCCTGGTAGACTCAATGTGAAAAGGCAATCACAGTAATGTATTTATTAGGCAGACCAAAGTAAACACTAACGAAGCAATCCTCCGAGCAGTGAGGCAAAAACAGCAAATAATCTACAAAAGAAACCTATCAGACTAATAGCAGACTTCTCAACTGAAATTTTACAAGCCGGAAGGGCCTGGGTACCTATCCTTAACCTTCTAAAACAGAATAGTGCTCAACCTAGAATTCTCTACCCCACAAAATTAAGCTTCATCTATGAGGGAGAAATAGAGACTTTCCCAGACAAGCAAACTCTGATGGAATTTGCGAAGACCAGACCAGCCCTACGAGAAGTACCCAGACCTGCATTAACACAGAATAGCACACGAGACACCCTCCAAAGTAAAATCATTCAAGAGTTAAAGTCTAGAACCTGGTCTCCAGATGGCTCAAGGAGTAAAACAAAACAATAGGAATTTACCTAACAACATCAACGAAAATCTACCTCAAATATCAATCCTCTCAATAAATGTGAATGGCTTGAATTGTCCTCTGAAGAGACATAGACCGGCAGAGTGGATAAAGATCCACAAGCCTAGCCTCTGCTGTCTACAAGAAACACATCTATCCCACAAAGATGCTTTCAGGCTCAAGGTCAAGGGATAAAAAACAATCCTCCAGGAAAATGGAAGTCAAAAGAAAGCAGGGGTAGCTATACTTATTCCAGATAACATAAGCTTTAAAATAGCAAAAGTAAGAAAGGACAAAGATGGCCACTATATAATGGTGAAAGGGAAGATCCAACAAGAAGACTTAACAATTCTTAATATTTATGCACTCAACTCAGGAGCACCCAGATACATAAAGCAAACCCTATCTGATCTAAATAGCATGGTAAACAATAATGTCATAATAGCCGGGGACTTCAACAACCCACTGAATGAACTGTTAATCCAAATTTCAGAGCTTTGCTTTATAACATAAAACAACATGATTTGAAATGCAAGTTCAAGAGTAAATATATAATGTGCTCTTACCCTATGTTTTATATATATATAGATACACACACACAACATATATATGTAACAGATATATATATACACACACACACAATATATATCTACCATTGTGGTATAGCAGCAAAGTGATAGGTGCATATTCTCCTAACACATATTTAAGCCAACAGGGCTTACATGTGAAAAAAGACTCGGCAGGGTAAAGAAGTTTCACACATCAGCACCAATCAGTACAGATCCCTTAATCAGTGATGAAGACTGTAAAGATAAGAGTCATGAGTAACATTGAGACCGTAGATGATTCCTCATGGGTATTTCTATAGGAATATGGTAAAAGTTGGAAGGCATCTCTCAGAAGAAGATTTGTACTTTAAAACTGGATGTTGCCCAGAAGCCAATTGATTTTTTATTCTGATGATAACTTTTAGAAAATTAATTTTTCCCTTGTTTAAAGTTTATGCAAGGCAAATGATTAATTCTAATTCTATTGTATTCAGTCAATATATCTTGTTTCAGTTTTTAAAAAATAAACTTGTAGTGTTCAGAGGTTATATTACATACTATTGAGATGGTTGATCACAGATGTTTTCTTAGGGGTTGTGGGTTTCTCTTCCCACTAGTATTTCTCCATGCCAGAAATGACATATAGATTAGGAGGAAGAAGATGAAGGTGAAGAAGAAGAGAAGGATTAGGAGAAGAGGAGAAAGAGGCAAAGGACGAGCAGGAGAGAATGGGAATGGGAATGGAAAGAGATAGAGAAAAGAAAGAGAAGAACTAGAATTTAGAATTTCTAAATTTAGACTTTAAATTCTAAATTCAAGTAAATATCAAATCTTAAAGTCATTATTATCTCTTAAGTTTCAATATATTAAATATATAACATTTGAAAAACAACAAATGTTTGCCAGGTTTGCAGATTTTTGAGAGAGATTTACTCACAATTTCAGAGAGAAAGAACAAAGCTTTGCTTTAACCAAAGAAAAGCACATTTTAATTGTAAGCCTTTGTACTTTAATTGTTAAAAGGTGCTGGCAACTGTGGATTCTGGTTGTCTTGGTTGAAATCTTGGTCCTATTAATTAAAAGCTGCAAGTTTTTGGGCATATTACCTTAAGCTTTCTGAACTGCAATCTTATTCATCTGTAAACTGGAGATAAAGATAAAATAGAACCATCCTCAAAGGGTTGTGGTAAGTATTCATGATATAAAGCATATAAATAACATATATATGAATAAATGGAAATAAGTGGTGAAATTAATAATTTTATTATTGGTATTTATTATTAAAAGAAAACATAAACAGAATAGTCTAAAGGAATGAATACACCCTAATAAATTTTATTCATACAAAAACCTGAATTTCACTTACTTTGAAAAGTGATAGCTATTAATGACTTTTTAAATGTATAATAGCATAATAGCATAATGTATAATAGCATAATAATTCTATTATGCTATTATGTATAGTATAATAGAATGAATTCCATCATTATTTTTTAAAAATAGAGCAGATATGATGGAAACATCGTTTTGTGGTTATTTTCCCTTGGTTTTCTACTTTAAGCCTGAAAATGTGTACTGTTAGAATCAGGTGGTTCTCTTTTGCTCCTTTCACTATATAATCTACTATTCAGCACAGTGTCAGTTAGTTATTGAACTTTAATCATTATTGATTATTCGTGATGGGTGCTAATGAAAGAATGACTAAAAAATGATGCTCAAGAGATAAGATGGGAGAGAAAGAAACAAGGAATTTTGGTAAGAATGAAGAAAGGAAAATAAGAGCTGTTTTGTGTGTGATTTACTATACCTGATTATGTGGAAGTTGAAAGTTGCTCTACTATTTGGCATTTAATCATTCTTAAAAGCACCTATGCTGGCTTGGAAATGGCTGAACTGATACATAGGAAAGCTGTGGGGAGGATATTGGTATCAGAGGACTCAGTTTCCTTCAATCCTTAATTGTGCTATTATCTGCCGTGCTTCCAGAAATGAGAGCTACTGAGAGAGAAGGGAAGATAGATGGCTTCCTAGTTTCTCCCTGCTGTGGAGAGATGATGGTACATTTTAGAAAAAAAATGAATAATCTGATTTCAAAAAAAACCTCACCCAAATTTGATTCTAAGCTAAATATTTTTAAAAGTGACAGTTTTAGGTTAACTCTTATTTCTTTTGATTATGCCACCCTCTGCCCCAGTTTCTAGTTGAAATTTTAAAGGTCATACTCCTTTAAAAGGCACATTATTGTGATATTCCCAGTCAACATTAAAGTGAAAGTTGCAACTAGTCTCATAGGAACCCCAAGGGAGTAAGATTTTGTCTTCTTTTAAACACAGTATGTTTGAGTGAAATTCATTTTAGAACAAAAATGAATTTTAAAATTACATAAAATTCTTATCTCTATCTCAAATAATCTGAAGAGTCTCCTACCTCTACTTAAAAATTCTATAATTGTTAGGAAATTAAGATAGAATACAATGTAGGGTAATTCAGAAAAAAGACTTTCATAAAGCTGAGGAGAAAAATAATGATACTGAGATGTTTTTGTTATTTGTTCATTTAACTGACATCCTTACATAATGTGGTAGCTAAAAGAAATAAAAATATTGACTAAGGACAATAGATTTGGAGAAGTAGTACTGCAGATGTAGTACTCTAAAGATTTTGACAAGTAAGCTAGACCCTGAAAACAGAAGTAAAGAGCAAAAACATGGCTAAATTAAGTTTCTTAAATTGAAAGAGACCTGAGCTTACAACCAAAAAGGAAGCACAGTATTCATTATATAAAACATTACTGGAAAGAGAAATGCATCTTGAAAGTAATGTTGAATGAAATGAAGGCTCTATAGGCATACAAGCAAAAGAAAAAGAAAAAAAAAAAAAAAACAGTGTACCTATGGTTTGAATGTGTCCCATCCAAAATTCAGGTGTCAAAAGTTAAAGGCCAGTGTGGTGATAGTATTTAGATGTAGAGCCTCTAAGATCCATCTCGAAGAGCTGATTAGGCCATCAGGGCTCCTCTTTCATGAACATGAGTAAGGCCTTTATAAAAGAGGCTCCATCAGTGTTCAGATCTCTTGTCCTTTTACCTTCCACTGTGTGAGGACAAAGCATTCCTCTCCCCAGGGGGTGCAGCCCTTAACAGATAACTGAACCTGTTATAAGATACACAACCTTGGATAAACACAGATTTCTCCACAGTACTAAATGCTGAAACTATTAACAAAAATAACTTGAATTGACTTTTTTCACGTAGCACGCACTGAAGTAAGAACTTCATAAGAATGGTCTCACATAATCTCCATTAGAAATCTATGTGTGGCTGAAATGTTTTACCCTTTGACCAACATCTCCCCATTTAAAATTTCAGTTACATAAGATGAATAAGTCCTGGAGATCAAAGGTACAGTGTGGTGATTATGGTTAATAACACTGTACTTTATACTTGAAATTTGCAAAACAGGAAATCTTAAATGTCTTACCACATACAAAAAGAATGTAAGTATGTAAGGTGATGGATGTATTAATTTGCTTGATTGTGGGAATGGTTTCATAACGTACAGGTAGATCAAAACATCATGTTATATACCTTAAAATTGTATAATTTTTATCTGTCAATTATACCTCAATAAATCTGGAAAAATAGAACCCTATTTACTATTACAAACACATTTCACATAAGAAGAAACAGAATCTCAGGAGGCTCTAGCATTAGCCCTTGATTGCAGAATGAGTAACCAACAGAGCCAGGATTAAAAGTCAGTGAGGTCTACATATATGTATAATATAATTAAACCATGGATTAAACAAATATTCACTAAGCCTTATATGCCACAAACAATACACTAGATTTTCCAGTATAATACTTAAGGAAATTTAAGCTTATGTTAAGCCATAGAAAAAAATACAAAATTAAAATAGCAAAAATTTTTGCAAATTTGGTTTTATTTCCACAATACTAAAGACACAATATAGAAAACAGTAATAAAAGCTTTATAGTAAATGACCAACCATTTGGAAAATGTTCTTAAAAATCCACTTAAATTGTGACAATTTTTTCGATAAATTTTGCCAAAAACAGCAGACAAGGTTTGAATTCATTCTCAGGAAGCTTCTCAACCACTAAGCAAACATGGTTTTGGAGAACTTAAAGCAGCTGGGCATGAGACAAATCCAGTCCTCTGTAGACCTTTCTTAGACTCAAGCTGAGGTCTTGCTATTATATATTTCTCCCTGTCCAAATTTTTACAACTTCCTGTCAAGTTACAAGTTCTTGCTAATTTTTTCCCAATTCCCGCACTTCTCTTTTTGTGGAAAAACAGTCTGCTAAGCTTTCAAGGCACTCAGATAAATCTCTAGGCCTTCTTCCAGGGAATGAGTCCAACATAATCAACATTGTTGATCTGTCTTTGTGAAACCTTTCCACTCATCATAAGAACATTCCACCCTATTTCCAATCAACAGTCCTTATAAAAACAAATTGAAGAGTTTTATCAGCCCAGTAGTGGATCCTGGAGGAAGAGAAGGAAGAGGAAGAACAGAATTGGCACTAGTCCCATATAGAACTGCTAGCATTTTACTTTCCCAAGATCACTAATTTAGAAAAAAACAAATATTTGCTCTAAGTTATATGTATCATAAACACCTTTTCATTGAAGAAACATAATGCAAAAAATAAGTGAAATGAATTTAGCCTTAGAAAAAATCTTTGTGTTTTTCTCATTTTGATAAAAATTATCAAAGTATTTTATATAGACCAATGTTCTTGAATCAGAGTTTGAGAAATACGAAATCTTTTTTTTTTTTTCAGGAAAAGGTCTCTTTTTTTGTTACATTTTATATCTTTTCCTCTCCTTAGCAAGGGTTAGAGGCATGCCCTTCCCCTCTACAATGCTCTGTGTGTCCTTTAGTTGTGAGTTTACGCCCGCCAACCTCCCTTATTTCCTATTTTAAATTGGTTACAATTTAGTGTCACTACTTTCTATTATATCAAACGAGGCAGTTAGCTCCAATATGCTACATCCATGTATGCAATTTATTTGTTCCATATATCTCTTCAATGTTGGTGTTTTGTAATAATATCCATTTATATACAGTAGCAGTTTCTAACCGTATACATGGTTTTTGGGGTGCATCTCATTTTTAAACTTGCAGCTGCCTCTTGACAAAAGAGGTTGGTGGTACAAGAGAGGGGTGCTGAGCTGCATAGATTGTGAAATATGAAGAGTTATAGCATAAGAATGAATGTGTTTGTCTAGTGTTAGGGTGGAAACTTACTAGGTGCTCACAGTGGGTTGGAGAAAGAATTCTCACCCCAGAAATTGAGATAGAAAGAAATGCAAAGTTTATTTTGAAAGAAAAGGAAAAGAAAGAAAGAAAGAAAAAGAAAGAGAAAGGAAGGAAGGAAGGAAGGAAGAAAAAAAGAAAGAAAAGAAGGCCACAGACTGAAGAAGAGGTAGAGGGTATTGCTGGGCAGCTGAGGGAAAGTTGCTTGGTACTTTTAAAGAGTAAAAATGGCTTTTTTTTTGTCCTCTGCTTCAGCAGACTGATAACAGAGGCAGCTGCAAGATGTCAGGGGGTTCTTTATTTTTCTCTTTTCTATATTAGACCAGCTTATCTGAGTCCTTGAAATATGGTTTTTTGGCAGGAACTGAGACAGAGAGCTGGAGCAGGTAGCTCTCGCCCCTAATGTCCACTTAGGGCTCTTTGTCAAGGCTGAGAAAACAAAATTCTTAGAGGTAAGGAGTTAGGTCACAGGTGTTTTAATTAAACAAAGGTTAGTTGTGCTGTGAGTTTATTTCTTTTACTTTCTGTTTGATAGTTTATTTTCCTCGTTAGGTAGGTTGTTAGTAAGGCCACCTTTCATCCAGCATTGTCCTAATTAGAGTCAGCTGCATCTAATGAAGCAGGAATGATTCTTTATATTCTGTTTTAGAAATAAAAAATATTCAAATATTTTGCTCTGTTTCCAAGTATTTTGATTCTCCTTTTAAGACACATAGCAAAAAACAAAGTATGTAGATAATAAGAGTGTGTTTTTATTAATTAAGGTTAATAAATTGTCTTGTGGAATTTAGTTAACCTCATTCACCTACCCAGATAGTCCCTGACACAAATGTAAAATAAAATTTCCACATGTGCAAGATCAAAGTCAATCCTCCAGACACACGCACCTTAGTAACATCTTTTTTTTATCATATACTATTTCAAGAGATTTTTAACCCAAATTTTACAAAAGAAATTGCCTTATTATACCATATCATAAATCATGTTATCCCACTTATGTGAGTCAAGGACCTTTTTCCCTTCGTTGTAAAATAGATATGAGAAAATAAACATATTAAAATTATTTTCAATCATTCATTTTCCTAAAATTCCCTTGATATTATTTTAACACTAAACTTTAATCCCATGAAACTAATACATTCAGGATATAGAAGTTAGTATGTAAGTATGTGTAAACAAATTACGTTTTCTTATTACTTTACCTCATGGACAGGTAAGAATATGAATGCTTTTTGCTGTATATCGAATACCAATTCAAATGCAAAATGTAAAAGATTTTTTGGGGTCAAAAATAGGCAACACCACTATAACATCAATTATATTCTGATTCTAAGTACCAGTTGACAGTTAACTTCTGATGTTTACAACTATCATAGTTAAATCATTCCAGAACATAAAAGTTAATTGCATGCAAGAAAAACTAGTTAAATTACACAAATGTATAAATTGTACAAATCTCAGTGAAGTGCTATTAACCACTCTTATTTCAACAAAAATAAGGAAAGATTAAGGCTCTGATGCTTTTCTAAAAAGTGACATCTTATGAAAAAATATCTGCTTTCAAGTATTTTATCCAAAAACCAAATTCTTATATCACCAAAGTAGTATAATTTTGCATTATCATTTTATTTCTACATTGAAAAATAGGCCTCTGTGTAGACAAAGTTGACATAAATACTCAAACATATTTCTTTTAAATTGAAATATCTTTCACATGGGATTCTAAATTTTTATATACATGAGAACAGTTTCTGTCAAAATATTCTTTTTTTTTCTTAAGTAAGCTAAGACTTCTATTTGATTGGCACTAGATATGTTGACAAAACTGAGCCAACATTTTCCAATTGGGAAATGGAAAAGGTTAAGTTATTAGATAACTGGGAAAGGCAAATTAGACTCCTCTCTAGACAATTTAGTCAATAGCCACAATTTATGATGCAAACCTAAGTGTCTTTAGTTTTGCCTTGTTAATTTCACATTTACAGAATACACTTTGATAATTTCCTCCCACTAGACTATTTAAAGACATGGAACAGCAAACAAAAGAGTTTGTGTTCTTATCCCCAAATCGATTAAAAACCAAAGCTTGATTAAATGGGAACATTTTCTATTCTTTGGGCTTTAAAAATCCTCCACTGAATTCTAATCCTCATTCTATCCCATTCTCCATGGCAATCCAGGAAGCCCAACTTGCTTAATCAGTTCTTTAACTAGGAAAAGGCAGAGTTCTTGCTACGAAGTACAGAAATATTGCAGAAATTACTGTACATGAAAAGGAAAAACAAAAAACATAGCCCTACAAATTATGAAGGATAGCTTCATACATTTTCTAATCAGATACAGTTTCCTGATATTGCAATGAATCTCAAGCATCCAATCAATTTAAACTAATCATTAATTCATATAATCTGATTCTCAATAAAGTTATAAAGTTCACAACGATGTAACAAATCAAATACAAAAACTAGAGAAAGTATCGCAATGCTGATTCTGATTTTGGATTCCATTTTTTGTGTTTTTTGTAAGATCATTTCTTAAACATATATCTTTTTAAACTGCATATATATGTATACATGAACTATAATTACAAATAGAGGATTGTTTTGCATTTGTCAATATATAATGTTGCTAGTGTTATACTATATCTTCTTTATAATTATCTTCACAAATCTCATGTAACCTTCTAGTTTTGCCTTGTTGGTTTTATACCTTGCCCCTTTCTTAAATTATAATAAGCTATCTTTAAAATTAGGAATGACTCATTTTAAAAATGAAAAGCCTATGTCATAATTAAGGTGGGACCATAGCAAAAGATATATTTAATAATTTTACCATACCACAATACCAGAGTTGAAACAAATTATGTTTTTAGTGAAGAATTGAAATTTCCAAAAATTATTTTTATATTGTTTAAAATCTATTTTAACAAAAGAGAAATCAATAGTATTTTTTTACTCTGGATATAAATAAATGGAAATTTGATTAATTATGTACCTTTTTCAATTTTTTTAATTGGGGACTTTTAGATCATCAGTTTTTCTTTTTATTTCATGGCCATATTCAAAAAATTATTTTGTTCTGAACCTTAATTCTAATAAAGATCCACTACATTCACATACAACTCTGTGTTTATTTCTTACCATATCAAATTGTTATCTATTTTGACCCAAATAATTAAAATGTTCAATTTATTAAAAAACATAGTTTGACCAATTCTAATTTCTCATTATACAACTGAGTTTATTCCCTTTGTAACAGTGGAAAGGAAACTTAGCATGATTAACTGCATTTTGCTTCTGAGCGCCTGCAGTAATATTCTTTAGGTTAAAAGCTTCTGCTTAGCTCTGCACATAGGCCAGCTAATTATAGGAAGAATTTAGTTTCTAATTCACCTCTAAAGGAAAGATGATAACCATCTCTTTCCCAAAACTAACTCCCAGGGAGATAAGAAAATTATATACATAAGTAATAATGCTCTGCTAAAGATTTATAGGAACATCACGACCTGACCTACTCATCTAAAGTTAACTGGCCAAGAGCAAAGTTTATAACCTCCTCAGATCCCCACTGACGCCCAGATGTCTATGCTCCTCTGTTACCTCTTCAACTCCCCCCATTCCCCTTCCTTTAACATAAAAAGGAGCCTAAAGTTCTTGCTAACTTAAGAAGGTTCCTTAGCACTTGAGTCTGCCATCTTCTTAGTTTGCTAGCTTTCCGAATAAAAGTCACTTTTATTGTCCCAACATCTTGTTTCTCAACCTATTGGCTGTCCTAGGGCAATGATATGAGCTTGGATTCAGTTACAATTTTGTTGTGGTTGAAATACTTCATGTTGACTATGGATTTCCCTTTGCATTTTGCATTTAATTCCACCATTCATACACAGGTATTTAGGGAGGCTTCTGTGAGTGACAGACAGAATTATTTACCTGTGGCAGGCTGTCCTGACTAGGTAACAGTCCTCCCGCTGTTACTCCCTTGCTTTCTGACTTATTCCATTTCTCTGAGTAAATTTAAATGTCATGCATTTTGGCTTTGAATGAAACTACTTCACACCATGTGAGTCAGACTTCTTTGGCTGAAAAAGCTGTTCATTTAATGACCTTTATAACCTCAAACTATCCAAGAAAAATCCACATACCAAGAGCCATATTGATATTCTAAAAATTCCCTCAGGTGATATCCCAAATTACTCAGATAAAGGTTGAAATCTACAGCAGAATGTGTTACATATTTGAACATATTTATAAATGTAATTCAGGTACTAAAATCCTTGTTTTTGGCCAATGGAATGTACATACACGGCTTTTAAAGAATGGGGAAAGTTAAGCAACACATTAAGGCAATTTTGCTACTCAGAAAACAATGTTTACTTGAATTTTAACTGATCCAAGAGTTATCTATCCCACAAAAAAAAAAAATCCAATGTTTGCTACAATAATCTTGTCCTTGGAAAATATAAAGAAACACACAATTTGAACAAATTTCAGTATAGCATAATAATTAAGTACATGGCTTTAAGCAGCCCTGGGTTCAAAACTCACTCTGCTGCTTACCTGCCCTGGACCCAGACATGTTTTCTAACTTCTCTAGCCTTAGTTTTCTTATTTGTAAAATTAGCTCTTACTTCCTAAGATTGTTGTGAGGATTGAGTGAGATAAACATGTAGTAAGAACACAATTCATGGTAAAATTTAAAAGTATATATATTATACAGTAGTCATCCTTATCTGCTGTTTTGCTTTCTGTAGTTTCACTTACCTTTGGTGAATTGTGGTCCAAAAATATTAAATGGAAAATTCCATTTAATAAAAAATAAACACCTCATAAGTTTGAAATTGCACAGCATTCTGAGTAGCGTGATGACATCTTGTGCCAACCCACTCTGTCCTGTCAAGAATGTGAATCATTCCTTTCTCCAGCATATCTGTGCCATGTACACTACCCACCCTCTACAATGTGATTGTACAGGAAAGAACATAGTATATATACGATTTGGTTTTATCCACAGTTTCAGGCATCCACTGGGAGGTTGGAACATATTTTTTGTGGATAAGGGGGACTGTTGTATAAATTACTTATATAAAATACATATACCATTATTTTGGAAGAGTAATGACTCCCCAAAGATGTGTACATTCTAGTCCTCAGAACCTGTTAATGAGTTACATTACATGGCAAAGAATTAAGGTCGTGGATAGAATTAAGCTTGCTCATCAGATGACCTGAAGATAGAGAGACTATCTCTGGTGGCCCAATGTTATCACAAGAGTCCTTAAAAGTGGAAGAGGGAAGCAATAGAAAAGAGTCGGAGAAAGAGATCTGACTACGGAAGAATGGTCAGAGAGATGCAACACTGCTGGTTTTAAAGGTGAAGAACTAGGCTACAAGTTAAGGAATAGGGTGGTCTCTAGAAGCTGGAAAAGTCAAGGAAATGGATTCACTCCTAGCACCTATAAAAAAGGAACACAACTCGGCGAATCCTATTTTTAGCCCAGTGACACACATGTCAGACTTAGGACCTTCAGAATTCTAATAAAATAAATATGTGTTGTTTTAAGAAGGCTCTTCAAAAAAAAAAAAAAAAATAGAATGGAGAAAATTGTCTGAGGAATCAGTTACTGTTTCTCTGATGAGGTTATCTCCTAAATTTCTCTCTTCATTACCTGTCCTCAACTATAGACCAGGAAGGATGGGAGAAAGAACACCAAGGTAGTCATGTACTCTGGATGGTAGCTTGCTATATTTCCTTTTATTTTCCTTTCCTTATTTCTGAATACATATTTAAGAATCAGACATCTTACACTAAAAATTGCCTAGAAAATTGGCTACTCTTCTTATACCCAAAATGTTTGGAACATCTGTCTCTTTCACAGCCTAGAATCACGGTACAAAGCATCTTCTATTTATTTACTTAGTTTTACAGGCAATATGTTCATCAAACTCTTCTAAATACCTGGGTTTTGCCCTTTATTTGCAGCAAATGAAGAAAAGAGAAGTCTTGCCTCATTTTTATAACTCCTCATACTTCTCTACAAGCGCAAGTGCACAATGCTCAAAACTGTTATGCTTATTTGTGCGTTCACTATAAACACATGTTAAAGAACTTCAAACTTTTTCTGTTTTTAGATTTCTGTAAATCACTTATCATAAACCTGGTACTTAACAAACAGTAAATGTTAGCTATTATCATCATAATTTCTTTAATTTATTTCTTCTTGACATATATTTGTTGTACACTAATTGCAAAACACTAAACTAAGTACTAGTTGAACAAAGCAGATATATGAATTCTCTTAATGGAACTTAATGCTATGTCATTACTTCTTACTCAGCTAAGAAATTTTTACTTTAGTCCACACCTGTAAAATGGGATAATAATAGCTGAAGATATTTGTAAGAATTCAGTGAGATAATACAAAAGAAATATATCTCCTTGCAGTTGGCATATAATAAGTACTCAATAAATTGTAGTCATACTACTATTATTAACAATATTTATATTGTTAAATGTCAGGTAATTATCTTAATTGCAAAATAACAGAAATGTATTAAATTCGATCAAATAATTATATGTTATGATAAAAAATATTCCTATAAATGGTAAGAGTTATTGTTACAGGTTTTTGGAAGTTTTTTTCCTTATAAATAATGTGGAAGTTATTGCTATTCCTCATATCTCAGTTGCCAGGCAGAAAATTTATAGTTTTCTTTAACTTTGCCTCCTCTCTTGTAGTCATATATCCACAGAGTTACAGGTGGTCCATTTTAAGCAGTTGTAATACTCTCTCTTTCAGTCCTTTACCTTCTATTACCCAGTGATGTACAGCCCAGGTTGGGTTCTCACTCCTTGACTACTCAGCAGCCTTCATGCTCCATACAGTATTATGGCAAACTACCTTTCTAGCCTATTACCCATACAACTCGATATTCTGAATCCTCAACTCTAGCCTAATTATTGTACAAATGATCTTCAGCCCCCTTTTTGAGCATTATAACAGTCATTCTTTGTAATATTTTTCTAGTCTCACAAGAGGACATATCTTTATTCTCTACTCAATCAAACTGCCCTTTTCTCCAGACACAATCCAAAATCTTCTTCAATTACAAATCTTCAGACCAGAATCTTAATTCTTATTGCTAAAAATATGACTCTTTCTTTTGCTGGTTAATCATGTATGTACACAGTATAATTCATATTTCTTCATATTAAGTTTTCATGAATCAATCCCACCTCTATTTCACATTTTTTTTGTGTTTGTCTTGACTTCGCATGTATATTGAAAATTTCTTGAAAAACCCTCGTCTTTGAATCCCTAGGAACCAAGAGGTCAAGAGATTATTAGTGTGAATTCATACAATATTTTCCTCCATTTATTAATATATTTAATTTTAAATTCTTGTTACTGATATGGGTAGAAGTATTAATACTGGTGAAATTACCTAAACAGTATATGCTATCTAAGCCACTTACACTCCTATAGTACTTTCCTTAATACCATTTAATTCTAAAATGTTTCCTCCTTCTATTCAGTGCTTGAAAGATATGAATTACATCAGTATATCAGAGTACAACTGGCAGTCTAACTATTACAAAAAAGAACTTTTGACTCAAACTTGGTAAGACAGTTATGTCAAAATAGAGCCCAAAAAGTACGAGTTTAAAAAAAATAAATTCATGAAATCTTTCCTTGGGGGAAATCAGTGACCTATCTTTTCAAAGATGCTGCTTGGATGACAATCGATACTTGTGTTTGTGTATACAGGTGAAAAACTGAAATACTATCACCAGTTTTTCTACATAATGAATGCAGGAAACCAGCTGTCAAGTAACTGCTGCCCATGGCCTTATGTATCCATATATTACATGACAAAATGTATTGTGTAGATACAACATCACGTATTTAAAACCTGCACTCCATTTCCAGCTGAAATTTTTATATTTAGATAATCTAAAAACTGTCCTCTACCTGATATTTTATTCTTTTTTGACAGCTCAGCAATTGATGCCAATGAGCAATTTGCATTCTTTTTGGTCAATTTCTTAAGTAATAACAAGTAATAAAATACATAGTATTTTTATTTTATGGCTTATTTGATGTCCTCTTAAAGTTCATAGGTAAATTGCCTCATAAATTTAATGTTCAATGTCTCATTATTTGACATTAAATCTACCTACAATAAATGTGGCCACTCAGCCTAATTAAGCAAAATGTATGTTTTAAAGCAACAAATAAGTTTTAGAATTTAAAGAGAATTGTGACATTTCCCACAACTCCATATGTGTTCATATGGAGTCTTTTATTTTACACAAATAATGTATAATAAGAAATATACCTTGATTACTTTGATTTGTATCATAATACATTCCGACATATACCTAATTATTATTATTTTTTTTTTGAAACAGAGTCTCACTCTGTTGCCCGGGCTAGAGTGCCGTGGCGTCAGCCTAGCTCACAGCAGCCTCAAACTCCTGGGCTCAAGCGATCCTTCTGCCTCAGCCTCCCGAGTAGCTGGGACTACAGACATGCGCCACCATGCCCGGCTAATTTTTTCTATATATACTTAGTTGGCCAATTAATTTGTTTCTATTATTAGTAGAGACGGGGTCTCGCTCTTGCTCAGGCTGGTTTCGAACTCCTGACCTTGAGCACTCCGCCCGCCTCAGCCTCCCAGTGCTAGGATTACAGGCGTGAGCCACCGCGCCCGGCCCGA
>CAUYRT010000220.1:0-21428 GCA_963574885.1 Lepilemur ruficaudatus
TCCCACTACAGTGTGTTGATTTTCTTAATCCTAGAATCCTCTCTCTTGGTTGTAGGATGTCAACCCTAAGCCAGGCAGCGCTATATAGGAGGCCAGTTCAGTCTCAATTTGAACTCCCACTTAAACGGCTTGAATCCAAACCTTCACTCACTTCACTTGGAAAGCTTGGCTTAAATCAAAATGGCTTCATTCATTTATTTATTCAACACGTACTTTTCAGTGCCTGCCAAGCCCGTTGAGGTGGTAGCAGCTGTCTCCGTGCACTTTCTCTTCCAGCTTCATTTCCCTGCTCCGTGCACATACGTGAGCTTTAGGGAGCTGGTGCATGGATGTTCCAGCCAAGCCAGTTTGGCTCGTCATCATTTTTCCCATATTTTTTTTTATATATGTATTTAATAGTCTAGCATAACAATGGTCTGAATACAAATTGCACTTTTTCCTATGGACTACACTTACTCAGCTATAACAAGTTTCATTACTTATTTCCTATAACTTCAGAGGAATCAATTATTATTGATAGAGTATTAACTAAGGACACTATAGCCTACAATGTCACCATAAATGTAAATAAGCATAAATATACGCTACTCCCAATTTTAACATAAACTAATTTAATTAAGTCCCAATGATGGTTGAGACAGAATTACAGATTTTCCAATCCAGGGAACAAACCACCCATGCATTTTTAAATGACCAGATATGCCACGGATAAAGTGTTCTTCTTTCCAGGATATTGTTACAACACAATCTAGAGAAAGTCCAGATTATAACCCCCTCATTCCAGGAAGCTGAAAAAAAGGTTAAACAAAATAGTGAAACAAGCCAGACAGAATTCATAACATGAAGAAATTAGCAACCAGTTCCAATTTTCTACCAGAAACAAGAATTTTTTGTCAGTGAATGTGCATATGGCTTGGAGGCACATGGGACATCATTTTTGACTAAACCTAGAAAAGGAGAACAATTAGTTCAACTCTCAGTTCTCATTGTTCTCCTTTAAGTTTCATGAAATATATGTGCATGGGAGTAAAGGATTTAAATTATTTATCTTTTTAACTACTTATGGTGAAAATATTTTTGCGTGACAGATTCTGGTCAATCTTTCTTCAAACTCTATCCATTTCAAATATGAGTAGTATTTTATACTGAACCTGGAAAATAAAGGACCAATTTGGACTTTTTCCTCGAGTAACAGGCTGTAAACCAGCTGGTTCTCTGGCCCTATTTTGAGGTCTTCTGACAAGCAGGGAGCTCTAGCTACACAGGTTACTAACAGTTCTGCCCTCCCATCAGAAATTGTCTGCAAATAACGTATTTTATCAGGTATAAAGTGGCAATTTTTCCTTCCAGTTAGAAATCTAAGAATATATTAATATTCAGTCTTAAGGCTAGCCTAGAAATAAATTAAATCACATATCCATTGTGGAAACAACTTTTCCCCAAAGATCCACAGGTAATAAAGAAGGTAAAACAATCATTCTCACTATGATATGATAATTCTCACCAAACAAACATAGCTCTGAGCCTTTACTAAGACTCTCGGGTTACAATATCCATGCGCACAAATCAGTAGCTTTTCTATATCCCAGTAACAGTACAAGCTAGAGTCAAACCAAAGATTCAATACTTTGTACAATAGCTACAAAGAAAATAAAATACTTAGGAATATACTTAACCAAGGAGGTGAAAGATCTCTACAAAGAAAGCTATGAAATGCTGAAGAAAGAAATTGATGACACAGACAAATGGAAAAACATATCATCCTCACAGATCGGTAGAGTCAACGTTGTTAAAATGTAAATTCTGCCCAAAATAACTTACAGATTCAGTGCAATCCCCATCAAAATACCAACATCATATATCACAGATATAGAAAAAAATAATTCTATGCTTTGTTAAGATCTAAAAAGTAACCCAAATACCAAAGCAATCTTAAGCCAAAAGAACAAATCTGGAAGCATCACATTACCAGAGTTCAAACTACACTACAAGGCTACAGTAACCAAGCAACATAGCATTGATACAAAAGCAGGTTGGCCCACTTCCCTCTTCTTCACTCTGGGCACCTCTCCACTGATTCCCAGTGCTCTCTCCTGAATGATTGAATATCCGCTGGCCACACTGGATCCTGTCTGTGAGAGTGGTATGTGCAGGCTGCTTCAGTCCACCAACTGAAAATTTACTCCCAACGTCTCCCTAGATTGGCTTCCCTGAGCATAGACCTCAAGACGAGATGTAAGTTAAAGTGGTTTCTTGAGTGTGACCCTGGGAGGCACCGGCACCACAGTGGGGAATGGAAGCAAGCAGAGAAAGAGAATAAAAAGTCTTTATCAAAAGATGCCCCTGTAAGTGCCGAGCTTAGTCCTAAAGGGAGCATTTTGGAGACTCTGTAGCAAGAGCACTGGAGTATTTACCCAGTAACTTTGATAAGCCACTGTTTGAGCTGTTCCTGTGGAGTCGTAAATTTTGAACATTTCAGTCCTGCCCAGTAGATCAATAGAACGAGCTCCAGTGGCCAGAGAAAATCCTCGAAGACTTGTTATTGCTTTGACTAGGAATTCATTGGTTTAAACGAAAATGGTGAGTGCCCAGGAGATATGATGGCTCACCGACGGAGTCTACACCATTTATGAACTATTGTTTTTCCTTTTATGTACTCTGCCCTGACATGCACCTGCTGCTTGTCGTGGGAACTCAGAATTTCTTCTTGGGCAGTTAATGGCAACTGT
Organism: Lepilemur ruficaudatus; assembly: GCA_963574885.1. Lineage (NCBI taxonomy): Eukaryota > Metazoa > Chordata > Mammalia > Primates > Lepilemuridae > Lepilemur > Lepilemur ruficaudatus. Next base: position 2,730 of record CAUYRT010000220.1, read on the forward strand.
TAGCATAGTCTGTAGTAGCCTGTTGTGAATTTACAATTTTTTTAAAGACAATATATTTTACACAGAGTAAAATCCACTTTTAATATGTATAATGTTATAATTTTTGACAATTCCATATAGTCAATTAACCATAACATAATTAAAATCTAGAGTATTTCCATCACTCCCAAAAGTATGCTTCTTTGTACTCAGCCTCCTTCCTCCATACCCAGCCCCTGGAAACTGTTCATCTGAATTCTGTTTCTATAGTTTTGCCTTTTCCAGAATGTCATATAAATGGAATCCTTCAGCACGTACGTAGTCTTTTGAGTCTGGCTTCTTGCACTTAGCATAATGCTTCCAAGATTTGACCATGTTGTTGCATGTGCTAGCAGTCTGCTCTTTTTTATTAGTGAAAAGTATTTCATCATAAGTATGGACTACAATTTGTTTAGCCTGTCACAGTTGATGGATATTTAGGACCATCTCCATTTCGGACCAGGCTGTTATGCTTCTAATTAATGAAGTATGGAAAGAAAAAAAAATAACTCTATAGATGTCACTTAAACAAAGTGATCAAGTTTAGTGCTAGTAGGTAGTTCGTGTTGATATCATTTATCCCCAATATAATGTGATGGGAAGGGCATTTCACCTTTTTGATCTCTTTCACAAAAATTCATACCCCTAGTCTAATCATGAGAAAATATCAGGCAAACTAAAATTTAAGAGTATTTTATTATGTTATTAAGCATGAAATGCCCAATGTCCTTAAGTACTAAGTGTGACAGTTGATATCTCTGACGTTTTACTTTGACACTTCTTGTTTTATTTTTATTGTGAAGGTACATCCTCATTCTTTGAAACCTACAGTTTGGCTTGTGATTATCTTTCAAATTTTTTTTAGAGTAATTTTTGTGAAACCATGGATAAGTCAAAATTCGTGTTATTTTTGAGTATGAGTTCCATCATGGAACCAATGCAGTGCAGACAGCTTGAAATATCAACAAAGTGTTTGGGAAGGATGTGGCTAATGGACACACAGTACATCAATGGTTTGAGAAGTTCCATCCTAGTGATTTTCATCTTGAAAATGAGCCACATGGGCAACCTGAGGCCAAGGTGGATAATGATGAGCTGAAAGCCGTAATGGAAGCAAATCTATCTCAGCTTGTGTGTGAATTAGCAGCAAGTTTTGACGTCACTATTCCAACAATATTGGACGACTTGAAACAAATGGGCAAGGTAAAGAAGCTGGATAGACGGGTTCCGCATGAATTAAATGAGCATCAGAAGAGAAATCATCTCGAAGCTTGCCTTTCTTTGCTTTTGCTACATAAAGGCAAACCATTTCTACAGCTTAACTTTTCAGGCTTATTTTCTATAATTCTCATGAATTGACACTTAATTCTATTTAAACTGGTCTGTTTGTTACTCCTTTCAGTTCCCCACCACCTGCTTTTATCCTCGCATTTCTTCCATCTAAATATTCCACTTCCCTCCTTTCACTTTGATTAGATTTGGCACATAATCCAAGACCTAAGTCTATTTCTAGGTCCTTGGGTTGTCTTTTTCTTTTAATTATCTAAGATGAAGTGATCTCAACTTTTCCTGAAATTATCTAAATATTATATCCATAAATGAAATATTATTTTATTCCATTGTTATATTATTTGAAATAACTTGGGAAGATTTTCACCAAATTTAGGTGCTAGGTTGGTGATGGGTTGGTTATAATATAGGCTAGATGACCTGCGTAAGCTTAGGACTTTATGAAAACCTTACCCAAGGGATAGGGGGTCATCTTCCAGGGCAGGTGAAACTGGGGTATTGATTCGCACTAGTTCAGGAGAATATATGAAGGTTGATCTAACTTCCAGGCTATGTGGCATAAGGCAATTTTAACTATGGAGGGAAGAAGAACTTCAGGGTACCTTAATAAGGTAGGCAGTTATTCCCCGGGACAGCTGGGATGAAAGTATGACAAAGTTCTTGTCCATAGCTGTGCCACTGGTGTTGAGATACGACAAAGAGAGAAAATGCATAAACATTTCAAATATAGCTTTAAATGTTCAAATCAAAACCGAAAAATGGAGATGCTCTAAATTGCAGACAAAGGGTCGCAATTAAGCTGTTTCTTACATGGACAGCCCTATGCAACGTGCTTCGCAATGAGAAAGAGAAGAAAAATGTTTACTAGACTTTAGTTGAAATTCAGAAGGTCAAAGCAATTTACATATTTTCCAATTACCCGGATACTACATTAAAATATTACTTCTCTTTTTGTCTTGAATAATTAATGTATATTCGTATTCAACTTCTGATGTCCCTTGATTCTGCTCTTCAAAAACATTACACGTTATTGAGGGGTCATTTCTTGTACCCTCAGACAGCAGTGATATGAATCTATAAGTGTATAGATTCACTGACTAGTCAAAATATTTCCATTAGCAAAATGCCTGGTTTAAGAAAGAAATATGCATTGGCTTGTGGAAAGTACAAGAAAAATCTACTTGTTCATTAATTCACTCACTCATTCTACAAACACATGAAGTGCTTATCACATGCCAGACACTCTCCTAAGAACCGGAATAATTTTTTTTTAAAATGTGCTATCCCACCTCAGTTTTCTCATCTGCCAGATGGTGATGTTACTAGTATTTACTAGTTTTCTATTGTGGTTGTAACAAATTTCCACAAATTTAGCGACTTAACACAAATTTATTATCTTACAGTTCTGTAGGTTGCAACATGGGTCCCCTCACCAGGCTAAGATCAAATCAAGAAGTCAACAGGGCTGTCTTCTTCTCTAGAGGCTCTGGAGAGAATCTACTTCCTTGCACTTTCAAGTGGTTGGCAGAGTTCAGTTCCTTTTGGTACAGGATTGAGGTTTCCATTTCTTAGCTGGCTGCCAGCTGAGGGCTATTCCCAGCTTCTAGAAACTTCTGCATTCTGCAGCTCATGTACCTCTTCCTCCATCTCCAAATCAGTGATTTGATTCGGTCCCTACTTCCTCTTCTTCTGCAGTTGCATCTCTCTGAAACACTCATGCTTTTCTCTTCCACTTTTAAAGGCCCAACAGATAATCCAGGATAATTTGCCCTTTAAAGGTATTTAATATTAATTCAACTGCAAAATCCCTTCTTCCATGCAAGGTAACATATTCACGGGTTACGGAGATGTGATCATCTTCGGTGACCCATTATTTAGCCTACTGCAACCTCCTAGGTGTATTATGGATATGAAGTATGTGTATTCCTGGAAGGAACTGAGAGCGCTTCATGGCAGACGTGAGTTGTTCAGCAGCTGTTAGTTATCGGTACATTTGTTGCTGTTGTTACCATTATATGATGTGCCTTCAAAAAGGTTCACACACTGATGAAAAACAGTTGTAATAAAATAACAAAATGAATTGACATCTATAAAAATAATCAAACACATTCAGGACTAATGTGCTTTAAACTAATAAGAATCTTGATATTTACTGTTAACATAAAGATGAGATGGCTTTTCCAAAAATCAAAAACTATTCATAGAAATACCATAGAGGTTAAATGAAAATATTTTACCCTTATTTTTGTGAAAAATATTGGGTCATTGGCACAAAAAATTAAAAAATAAAGGACTAAGAAGAGTGAGTGAAGTTTCCCAGATTAACGCTAAGTCAATGCTACTGAAAGACATGGGTGAAAGGATGGATATTTCTACCTCTCATCAGCTGCCTAAGCTGGACAATCTCATCCCTGTAGCGAGAAGGCCATTAGCCTCTGCCCAAATTTGCCCATATTTATAGATTGACTAAAAAGATGAGGTGGCAATTCAGTAATAACCTTTGACACAAACTCAGACAAATCTTGTGCTCCTCACAATGACAAATTACTCTGGAAAATCAACTGTCGCAGGTGCAGCAACGTGATGAAGATTGATTGTTTGACTCTTGCGAGTCGCTCTGCGTGGGAGTAGCAGCCTCACTTAGACACAGGTGGCGCTTACGGGGAAGGACAGAGCAAGTCTCGTCTCAGTCGAAAAGGAGAAGACGAATTTTCACGGGATAACGAGGGTGATGGTTCTTTTACCCGGAGAAGGAGCTTTTGTTTCGTGAGTGCCTCTTTAAGATTATCTTTTCCAGTCTCAGCAAAGAGGAAGATTATGTTTTTAAACATTTTGCTGCCACTACTGAATAAGCCACATAAAGGCAATTTTAGCCCCTTCCTTCAAATTTTTAAAAAATAGAGTTTGAGGAACTTTCTTTCAACTTTTATGTCTATTATGGATATGGTGTAATGATTTTAAATACTTTTAAATTACATATAGTGTTTTCATAAAATACATAGAAAGGCATATACTAGATTTAAAAATTTTCCTCAAAGATTATAAATAATAGCCTATGAGCTAAATTATATGAGGAACTTAAGTACTCCTTAAAATTCAGGTTGGTACACTGAAAGATATATTAATCGTTTTAAGTAAAAAGATCGGTAAAACTGCCCTTTTGCCATTTCCACAATCTATTATTTATGTGATTTCATGTAAATAGTTCCCCACCACCAAGTGCCTTATAATATATTCTTTTATAAAGGAAATATTTGAGAATTTTACAGCATCTCCCCCCAAAAAAGTAATCAGAAGCTCTTTTAAGTACCACAAAAACAAATCTGAAGTTATTCCTCTAAGGGGAAGCTTCACAAAGTAAGTTTTCCCCATGATAAACCTACAAACAGACAGAGGGATGATAAGGAATGGAAGAAATGGAACTATCTTACTGCAGAGATGAGAAGTCTAAACACCTTGTATAATGGAGGGTTCCCTACAAGAGGATCCACAGATGGGAGAAGGGCAGGAGACCACAGGAATGACAGACAAGTGACAGCTCGGAAGGTATCTGCAAGAATATCGCAGACCTGGGTGTGGTGAGAAAGAGCTTCCAGGTGAGTGAGGCAGGGTAAGGCCCCCAGTTCATACAGAGCAAACTCTCCCAGTAAATAAGCAGTACAGTATCGCTGCCAGTGCATGCTTCTGTTAACCAAAGAAGCCTTTTGAGTTGCTACCTTTCAAAGAGAGACAGACACGCAGCAAGCTTCACCAGGATGCATGGACTCGTGTAGTCAAAATATCGGGACAACCAACTCCCTCTGGGGGATTTCTGACCATGCTGTTTGGGCAGCATGTGTTATTAGCAGATGCTGTAGATGTGACAGCATGTGGCTATTAAAAAACTAATATACTAATAATTACTAACCATATTAGAAAAAAATCACCAAAGACTCAAAATTTTCTCTATTTATTTGATTATCATTTCTTATCAAATCAAGTGATGCCATAGAGAATAGCTCAATATTTTCCCAAACTATCCTGGTCAAAAACATTCCCTGGTTAGTTTTACAAACTAGAAGATCTCAGGTTTATTCTCTGGAGCTGCTGACTCAGTGAGGCTAAAACAGGGTTCCAGTATTTTCGGCAGAGACCTTGAGTGAACCTTGGGATTTGGCGTGTCTGGTAAACCCTAGAGTAGAGCGTAAGTCGGAGAGTCAGACAGATGTGGCTATTTTAAATACCAGCTTTATTATCTAAGAACAAAAATTATCGCTTTTGATTTGCTCTGCAATTCCCTGATTTGAAGAATGGGACTAATGATAGTACTTGCCTGAAATTAGGTAGTTTATGGAAGGCGTCTGTCCCATTACTGGAATAAAGTAAACATGTGATACAAGGCTAGATTGCCATCCTCCTCAGTTACTTCTGTTTGTTATACTGCTCGTGGTGTGGAGGATGGAGCATTACACCTCTGAATTTCTCCATAAGAACATCCTACTCAGCACCTCCAAGACAAAAGCCCAAGGAGAGAAACAAGTTTCAGCCAAGTCTCTTTAGCAGATATGGCCCCAAACACCTGCTCCCTGCAGGCACTTGGTCTCCATTTACCAAGTTACAGAGTTACAGCCAAGAGCAAAATGGGTCCCTGGCCCTGAGAGCAACCACACACGGGGAGCTGTGCTGATGTGTTGGAAGACGGAGGCATGTGGAGATTCACGTAAGGAGATCGCAGGATGAAGGGGACTCATTGTTACGTTGAGGCTCCAGCCTGAAGGCAGATGCTTGTCTATTTCATCCTCTCCTGACTTTCACTATGACTCACCTTGTCTGTTAAAGTTCCATTTTATTGAGGGATTTTAATGCTATTCTTTCTTTCTCTATCCTAAGTTACTCTTCTCTTTGTTCCTCAATTGAATGGGCCACAGCTGCTGAGTTCAGAGATACTATCTGTACATACCTTAAGGTGTAGTTGTGCTTAGTAACGAGCTATGTGTTCCTGCTTCTATAGATAAAAGAGTAATTAGCTAAGACCTCTTGTGACTATTAGAGGAGACTTGAAACTTCTACACATTGTAACCCACAAGCTTTTCACGTAAAATCATTGTAATCTCTAGCATGAAATAGAGAATAAAAACAGGTGCTAGATTTCAGTCAGTGCCACCTGGCTCATGGGAATGCTGGTGGTCCCCTGACTTCCCCACACCCTTTCACCTTACTTTTTGTGTCCGTGTCTTTGTCTCTCCCATCTCTTGCAGCACACACTGCCCAGGGACCCAGTTATATCAGGGGCATCACGAACCTCCCAATAGAACTTGTCTTAATGAAGAACTTTATATTGCTTGCCTTTCTTCGGTATTTAAATTCTTCATTGCATTATAATATTTCTCCAAGATTTTCTAGGTCCAGGTTACATTGTAAAGTACTGTGCTATTCATGACAGTTGTCTTTTTTCAGCCCTTTAACATACTGTGATTGCTGCAATTTATTGTGACTGAAATGAAGTAAGCAGAGACACAGAAAGAACTTTTCCAGCATGGAAACTACCCTGTAAATGGAATGAAATTGCAAGAGAGTGAGTAGCTCAACAATAAATATGTTCAAGCTAAAGCTTGATGACCTTTTCTGAGTAGAAATACTATCATTTATTGAACACCTATTGTATGTTAGGTAAGATATTGGATGCATTATTGATGCCATTTTATTTTATAAGTACAGCAGTCTTGATGAGTCAATATAATTAATTTCTACTGCTATGAAAGGTTACATAAATTATCCAATGTCAAATAGCTAGTAAGTGGCTGAGCCTGGATTCAACCCCAGTGTGGATAACAGCAAGACGTGTCCTTATCTAAGAGAAAGGAAGGATGTGTTGAATGTCCATTTTAGTCATTAACATCAATAGGATTCCTTTATTATTTGATAACATTAATATCAGTGTAGAAGACCATTTTTTGATTTTGCAGCCTGGTATCCTATGTTGTATCTGAAACAAAACACTGACAGAAAATTTCCTACAAAAATAAGATTCAGTCTGTGTTGTTTTTATTTTAAGCTGTTTTCTTAGGAAAAAGAAATTAGCAAGCATTTTTATGTCTGTACAAGGTATCATAATAATTTTCTTTTATAGCCTGAATGAAGAAAAGGTACCAGAAATTCTGCTTTCTATGAATTTGAGTGATCCAAAATTTCACCATAGGTATCTCTAGAAGGAGATTAACTACTTACAGATAATAACGAAAGCACTGTTGAAATAATTTAAATTATTGAATAAAGGAGAGAGGAAGTCATTGTAAGGCATATAATTTTTTTCTTTGATGTAGGAATTTAATTCTTTGAGTATAATGAGAGAGAAAAGTATAATACCTTGAAATTTCCAATATGAAATCTAGTGCTATTGCAATGACAAAGACTCTTACCCTGTGGCAAACATTTTGTTTCCAAAGAATCCTTTTTGTCATGTTATTTTTGTTGGAAAACAGTTTATTAGAAAATGTCTACAGTATGGAGCCTAAATAAATCGTGTTGGCTGGATATTAATGAACTATAATAAACAAATGTAGAAGTAGATCTATTAACTTTTACATGTTTTAAAAAGTAAGTCATCATTGCTTTAACCTAACCCAGTGATCTTCAAGGTATTTGAAGATCAACCCTCCCCTCAGGGTTTGATGTGTTACCAAGAAATTAAGAGCAACTCTACTATCAGACTCCTTTTTAGAGACATCGTTCCTTGTATTTTCATAGTCGTAGAACTGAGTGGCTTCTGCTCAAAGATTGACAAAGAACAGGATAATGAGCTGATGAACAACCTGGAATAGCAAAAGTCTACAAGGAAAATACTTGTCAATAAACACACATACACAGTATCATCACCATCATTGATCACCATTGATCACCATGATCACCATCATTATTATCACTGTGGGCTGTTATAAACTGACATACAAGTTTAAATTAACAAATTATAAATAAATATCATTGTACTAACATATCCAAAAAGAGTTTTTAAAAAGGATCCAGGAAACTGCGCCTCGTATGGATGGTTTGACGTCGTGAGTTCAATTTCCTTCAGCAGGGACCCCTTGCTGCTTAATCAAGAGCAATTATTAAGGCACAGACCTCATTTTTCTTGGGACATCATTTCTGCATTTCTCTGTTCTTTGGAGAAAGTAATAAACAGGTAGGTGAACAAATACCCCCATACACTTTAGCTTATCCGTTGTGTAAATTATATCCACTTACCAGGATCGTATCATTTGGATTTATTGTCTGTAAGGATGAAAAGCGGTAATAAAGGTGGATAAATGGATCCCATTGGCGCATAAATAACTGCTTAACCATGAGAGCTGTGGAAGAGTAACTTTGTTCCTCACCATCTGCTGCATCAGAGGATATTATCAAAGCAGCAGTAGGTGGTGGTGGGAAAACATCCATTTCATTTCCATCCTCGAGAAAACAGTGGGATTTGGAAAATGCATACGTTCTCTTTCCTGGGCCAACTAGCTAAATGCCATCCAACCTAAACGAATTTGTTTTTCTAATATTTTTCCACTTCAGTGATTCTCATCATGTTATAGATGGGGAGAACGCCAGACTGGTAAATCTAACATCTAAAATGTCCTATTTTCCTGCATATCAGGAAGAACACCAACATGAAGAATGCAGAATTCTAAAGGTGGGGTCTGGACTGGCAGAAAGTGTCTGGGCGAAACACACGTAAGAGGCATGACATGACCAAGAGAGGTCACAGCCCAAAACTTAAACTACATTAACTTCCACGTTAGTTAAAGCATCTTACATGAAGTCCTAAAATGTAAGTACTAATATGCTGATTAATCCTTCTTCTCTCTTTCATAATCTGTTCATTCCAAACATCTTTATTTAGCACTTCTAAGCCTTAGGTATTTGGAAATCTCATCTCGTTTATGATTTTTTTTGCTGAACAAGTCTGTTTTCTTCAGCAGACTCTGTTCCTAACTGACATCGTTCCTTGTATTTTCATGGGCATAGACTCAAATGTACAAAAAAATTGCAATTTTATTTTATAACTTGTTCTATTTTATGTTCTTTAAGACCTCGTCCTGATAGATGTCAGAAACTTAATGAAGTCATTTTTAGGGAAAAGCCTAAAATGGAATGGAAGCTCAAGATGGAGAAGAAAAGAACATGCTTGCTCATGTCTCAAATTAATGGCTTGCCCTGCTCACAATTTGGAAAATATCTGTATCCAATTCTTCCAAATAATTTCAGATTCCTCTTTCAAATGTTTATGATAACTAGCATCTTAGGTTGTAGAGTGTCTACTGAATGAAAAATTGCTGGAAAGACAGGTTCTTATCTAAAATTTAGTGTTAATATATAATCATAGCTAAAATATTTCACTTTACTGCATTTGCCCATGTACAAAATACTTCATTAGATCTGATAAAATCTATATTTCTTTTAATCTCTAAAGCTCTATGAATATATAATTTCTCAATCCTTTGAAAGTTTTTCTTTTATATGCTCGTAAATTGGCTTCATCTCTGGGAAACAACAGAAAAACATACCAGCAAAAGCCTCCTCTGTGGCTGTTCCACTAACAACTTAAATTAATTATGCATTTACTAGGAGTCAGGACCTATGCTGAGCATGTTATATATATTCTCTCACTTTATAATCATGAAAGTACTATCTCTATTTCACACATTAGAAAATTGAAGCCCAAAGAAGTTAACTAACTTGTCTATTGTCTCATAGCTACTGAGAGGTGGTGCTATGGTTTGAACCCAGATGATTAGTTTGCAGAGCCTGTGCTATAAATCACATTCTACCACTGCTCTGTGCCATCTAAAAATATTTTTGCTCAAATATATTCAAGTTTGTGTTATGACATTTTGATGTATATTGCTATTGTTTTTATTGTGTGATCTCTAAAGTAAGGTAAGGCCCTCCAAAAATTATGATTGTTCCAATCTGTTAGTTTCTAAAGGAGCATTTCAAATGATAAGTTATCTATGCATGAAGTAGCTAATATAGTCTCTAATAGTACCTGATATTTCCGGAGAGCAGCTTTTGGTCTGAAAGAATAATCTATGTGATCAGGCAACACAGATGCAATTCAAAATGGAATCTCCCTGAGGCTAGGCCCAGAATTTATTTTATGTCTGACACTGGGGCATATTTCAAGGTCATTTAATAAGTGTATTAGAGAAAATGCTTGAAAGGATATTTACACAAGGAAAATTGTAAGAAAACAGTAGTAGGGTCAGAAACAAAAGGGTGGGCAGAGGGATCAGTGTTAAAAAAACAGTGAATCTCAAAGTTCATTTCATCTAATATAAGCAGACACAAAAATGGGATAGACTCACTTCTTGAAACCATGAGCAATCACAGGAATTGCCTGGAGATAAAAAAGGGAGGGAAAAAGCCAATCCTTTCAGTTCTTATTTTACTTCTCCATCCTCTTTTAGAACAATAAGACAACATTGGCAAGAAGAATTTGAAATTCAACCTAGGTGAGCCCTCAAGAGAGTACCTAATCTCTCTTGATGAAAGTCTAATATCCTGGGGATTTGGAAAAGCTTCAATGTCACATCTCCAGAAGATTATCAGAGCAATATAGTATACATAGTGTACAGCAGTAGTTGAGACGAGAGACTTCAGGGTTAGATAGAAATTGCTTTGAACACAATCTATGCTCAATACTGTTATATGTAAAATAGAGTTAATAAGGGTACTTCCCTCAGAACAAAAGTTTCAAGGATTAAACAAATTAATGTATGAGATATGAATCATACAATAAGAGACACATAAGAAGTACAAAAATTAATACTTCCAAAATTTATGTGCCAATTGTAGTAAAATAATATTTAATGTATCTGATTATTTATAAATAAAAATTAAAATAGGAATGAGGTCTTATTTCTTAAAATCACAATAGCCCAAAATTAAACCATGACAGTGTTTCAGGAGAGTTTACAAGCAGGTCCAAGGAGAACCGGGACAGGTAGCTCTGGTGACAGAGGAAAGACCAGGGTAAGGGACCATGCGGATAGAAAAGCAAAGCTCACTGTACCCAGAAAACTGCAGCCAGGACAAAACTGAATCAGAGTAGACCAAGTGGTCACATCAATAAAGAGGGAAGAGGACTCGGAGATGCTTTTCTTTAAAAAAAAAATATTAAGTATTTTAACATTTCCTGTGTTCAACTGGGATTTTAATCTATAAATCTGCAACTAAATTGTAATCTATAGGAACAGGATTGCACTAGGGAAACACGCCATCACTACGGACATTCCATGAAAGCCTGTAGTCCTGTGATGCTGTCTTGAGGGAGACATCTACCATCTCCCGGAACTATCGGAGGAAATCTCCACTGGGGTGGGAAGGCACTTTTGGCTCTGAGCAAGCGGCTTGTCTTCAAATGATATTTCCACCGAATTTCTCTCATTGGGAAGGGATAATACGACCTACGCCCCTTTGAAGAAGAAGATAGAAGAAGAAAAGAAGAAGGGGGCGGAGGGGGAGGAGAAGGAAAAGAAGAAGAAGATGAAAATAGTTTTTAGTGATGAATACTTAAGACTGAAACCCAAATATGCAAAATCTTGACAAACATTATCATGCTATAGTAAGAGTCAGGGACATGTGATATGGACCGTGGTATCTTTGTTATCTCTGAGCTTGTTTGTTAGATCAATCAATAACTACCTGAAAGTTCTGAAAGCATATGTTGTTCACATATTAAGCTTCAAATATGCTTTCTCTGGGGATCCCAAAAGGTTAATCAATGCTTGTGAAAGAATACAGTTGTTTAAGTAACTGAGTGTTAGAAATCTTTGGAAATAAAACTGACCTTTTACATAGCTGAATATTTTCTTTAATTAAAGATTATCTATTGCGTAGATCAGTTACCAAGTCATCGCCTTCACAAGCCCTTGTTAAAAGCCAGGGTCCTAATGTGGATTCAGTCTACATATGTATCTGGAGCGATTCTTAAGGTATCATTCGCAAATATGACTCGCTTTCAAAGATTCCAAGCCCTTTGGGAGAGAGTTGAGATTTTTTTTTCTAAACGTGAAACAAAGTTTATCGAGGAAGGACAAGATAGGTTTACAGAGCAAGAGCAAGATGCATTAGCCACAGGAACAAATGGGCCCTTGTTACGACAAGCAGCCAAGAGATTTGGGATCTTTACATCCAGCTCTCAATAAGCTGCCATTTTGGTAGCTAGACACAAAGAGAGAGGTGACACCATCAATCTCAAAAACTGCAATGATGTCCTTGAAGAGTAGCACAAGCTCCAGGAAGCCAGGCAGAGTGAGAACACTTTGCCTACCTTTAGCTAAACAGAAACAGAGGTATGGGCGTAAGTAAAAAATGCATCTTGGTATCACACAAATCAACCTCCCCAGGAATTTTGTGAGAATCTGGACAAATTTGACGGAGACAGCTGCAGAATCTATGGCTGACAATTAAGAAGTGCTGAGACACACTGGTGTGAAACCTCAGCACTGAGGATCTGGAGCTGCAAAAGCAGCTGGGTCGTCTCCCAGCTCAGCGCTTTTCCTTCCGCCCCCGCCAAGCCGTGACCCTGAGCCCAGGCGGAGCCGGCGAGGGTCGGGCAGTAGACCCGACGTTTGTTTAAAAGACACAGCCCCCCACTTAGCAGACAGCCTCTGCAGAGCCATGGGGAGAAAGAAGGAGGCTGTTTTATCAACAGATTCTGCATTATCGTGTATAAGGACAATAAACACCTGTCACTTCAAGAGAGTAGAAAAGTTAAAAAATTTTTTGAATCATTCAATCTGAGTTCAAATTCCAGTCTACCCACTCAGTCACTGCTTCCATGTGAGCCGCATACTTTCTCTCTTTTAGAATGTCAAACATTTAAAGTCGGAGACAGCAAACTTCTTCTCTAAAAAGCTAGAGAGTAAATATCTTGACGGTTTCAAGCCAGGGATATTGAAAAAGAAAGGTAAAATTCACAAACATTTCACTGATGAAATGCAAAACCTTATTTATGGACATTGAAATTTGACTATTTGTTGCAAAACAGTATTTTTCTTTTGATTTTTTTCAATATTTAAAAATGTGAAAACCATGTCTCTTGGAGTGCCCAAAAACAGCTGATGGGCTGGGTTTGGCCCCTGTGCTGTTGTGTTCCAACGTCTTCACGTATACCCTGGCTCATGAAAAGTTATCAATAAAGGTTACTTATTATTACTCTTAAGTAATTATTTTAAATTGCTGATAATTATTACAATATCATTATTGTACATAGATGTTTCCCCAAGAGGGTCTCTCCTGCTCTGTCGGATCACGGTGAAGCAATACAGATACTCTTCTGGATACCATGACCAATACTCTGCCTCAAACATACAAATACGTAAGGAGCAATGTATTTTAGTATACGTGTTTAAAATAGGTTGGCATTTATTTCTTCCAGAAGCACTCGTTAAATCTGAGTAGACGTCAAGCACTGAGGATAAAAGCATAAATAAGACCACGTCCTTATCTTGGAATTGCTTACAGACCAGGCGTGGGGACAGACGCATAAATACATACATGATATCTGTGACCTCGTGGTAATTGTCTGGAGGGAGGTTTAAAAAGGAAAATATGGGAGCATCAGCCACAAGGAACTTCTCCAGGATAAATACATGAATTTTCAGACCCAAACGTGAAGTTAAGACCAATTAAGCCCCTTTAGTAGAATTTTAGACTTGAGCCAGATATTTGAAAGGCAGGATTTGAGAAGTATTTTCTCTAATCCTCAAACCATATTGGACCAATAGGAGAGCTGAGGCAGAGGATTAGCCTTGGAGAGGAGGGTGATCAATCTTCCTTACAGAAGAGAAAGAGAGAAGACAGATAAAGAAAGATAACTGGTTTTGAGGCTGCAGGTTTGGAAGTCAAAGTTATTAAAGTTGGACTGTTTTCAGGAGAGAGAGTGATGAGTCAAATAAAAGTGATTAGGTTAGACTCCTGTAGTGCACATGCTAGCCAAGAAAAGCAAATCTCATCACTGATGGCAACGCATGGACTGGTGAGATACAAGGTCATTGAAACAATGTGTACACTTGAGTAACTTTATCCATAGCAGATGGCAGAGACTGTGGCACTAGAAGGGTCCCTAGGAAATCAAAGAAAGAACAGGGCTCAAGATTTTGAGGATTGTTGACATCAACGTGGCTAATCACGTTGTCCATCCCTATGGAGAGGCACGCGAGAGCAAGACTTGGCTAATGCGCTGCAAAAAGGACCACAGGTCAAATGCCGACTGGGTCGGGGGAGGGAAAAGATGGGCGATTGAGAATGAATATGAGACAGTAGTAAGTATGGCTTATGGCAACTGCAGAGAGTGAGCCCTGGCTGGATGAGTTTATGAATAAATAAATAAATGAGCTAGCTTGCTAGACAAAACACCTCCCTTTGGTCTAAATTACCAGAAGGTAAGCAGCTTGTTTATTTTTTAAGAGGATGTGGCCTAAAAGTTTGGAGGGACAAGATGCTGAATTCAGAAAAAAAGAAATCCACACTTTGTTCTTTATCTGAAATTCCAGTTTCACTGGGTATCCTGTATTTTACCTGGCAACCCTAGTTACCCGGCAAAGATAAAGGGATTTTGCAGACGTATTTAAGCCCTCTAATCAGTTGGCTTTGAATTACTCTAAAAGGAGATTATCCCTCATGGGCCTCAGTTAATCAGGTAACACCTTTAAAGAAGGTAAAATATTGGAGGGATTCTCCTCCTGGCCTCCAAGGAGAAGGGTGAGAATGTGAGCTGCCTTAGAAAGGCACAGGCTCTAGAAACTGAGGGCCTCGGTCCTACAATAGCAAGGAACGGAATACCGCCAACAACCACAGGAACTTAAGAGTCCCCGCCCAGCCTTCCAACAAGACTTCAGCCCCAGCTGACACCCAATGGCAGCCTTGTGAGACCCTCCACAGAGGAATCAGCTGAGTGGTACCCGGACTCCTTCCCCATGGCAACTGTGAGATAATAGATGCACACATTGTTTCAAGGCACTAAGCTTGTGGTGATTTGTTGCACAGCAATAAAATACTAATACAAAGTATCATCTCAGAATTTCTTAGTGAATTTAGAAATTAAGAACTTGGTTTTCAGAGGCTGAGTTGGTCATTTTCTAGGTTGATTGGGTCAAAAAGGTGCTGATGTTTTAAAAGGTATCAGTCTAACCTCAAATCCATGTTCTCCTGTTTCCTGAGGGTCAGGACTCTATGCACTCGAGCACACCAGCATTTCCACCCTTACTGCAGCACCAGAAATTCTTCCTTGCCCCTGCATGTTCCTGGCTTCCTCTAGAGAAGGCGGATTATATCACAGCTGCCAACAGGACTTGACTAAACGTGAAATAATAGCCACCTCAGGGATTAAACAGCACTGTATTAAATTCGTATCAAATCCTTACAACTCTGCAAGGCTGGGATTATTATCCACGTTTTACTAATGAGGAAACTAGGCTCTGAGAGGTTGAATGACTTGCTCTAGGTGACGCAGATAGTAAATCGTGGAGTTGGGATTAGAAACTAGTATGGTCTCTCATCAAAAGCTATGTATTCACTACTGTGAAAGGCACCCTCTTCTTAAAACAGTCACCTCTATCTTAAACCCCATCCATGACCTACCCTCGTCTCCCCTCAGGATTGTCCCAGAACCTTTTACACCTTTTATTGCAAGACTCTTTTAAGACTCTGTTGCTATTTGTAAGTGACAGAAATACAGCTTAAACTTAGGAAAGAGGGGAATTTCCAGGCCTGGGTAATGCACTGTAACCGTTGGAGATGAAAGAAGGCCCCAGACAATTGGAATCAGGGCCTCACTGTTGTCAGTTTGTGTGTTTTTCTTCTCTTTTCTCCCAGCTTTTTACTATTGGCTTTGTTCTCTCCCATCAGCTCCTCCCACCCATGCTGTTGGCCTCTCAGCCTCTGCTGTCCACCTTGGCCACCCGTCTGTGGAAGTTTTGATGGCTTGTCCTGGGTCAGGGGCACTCCGGCAGACTGTCGGCTGTGGCCAGGAGCCTCAGGAGCTCCCTGGCAGCTTCAGACTGCCCAGTCCATGGAGCCTAAGATCCTTCCAGTTTAAGTACAACTGGAAAGTAATTATCTAATTGAGTTCCTGATAATGCTGTTGGAAAACCTGTCAAATTACAGCCAGTGGGAAAATAAGGATCTAGGGTACTGTGGAGACCAGTTTAAAATTTGAGAAGAAACTGGTAAGTATCATGACAAAGTGCTTCAAAGGCTTAGCTTTGGGAAATTTGATGCAATAAAGATTACCCATTTTTATGAAAAAAAAAAAAACACCCATACAGCATCCAGTGGTTCATAACTGGACTTAACATTAGCATTAATCTCATAATCCAGGTTAGCAGCAAATTTTACCTGCGGGTGGATTGTTTTGTAAGTACACTATTCTAAATATCTTCTACAGTTATTTGATACAATAAACATGTGCAAGGCCAGATACTGGCAAATTTCTCCCCCTGAAAACAGGTTTCTGCTGAGGTTATCCCAGTGCTTACCTAGTTCCATGAAGCTTTTTCTTTCTGAATATAAAGAGGAATAGAACGAGCTTTGAAAAGAAAAATTACAAACGGTTTCTGCAGCCAAGAATAATTACTAACACATGCCCAGGGCTTAATTATCCTCAGCATATTAATGATTGTACTATATTCATAATTCTAAAAAATGATTCCATTTTAATATCCTATATCTTCTCCTTCTAGATTTATAATTCACTAGGAAAAAAATGAATAGTATTTTTGCAACATTTTCTCTGGTAGGCAAAAAGCTTAAAACAATTTTGAGAAAATATGTTTTGAATGTGTAAGTCATTCAGTGAGATTGTATCACATTTTATCAGAGCCCAGAAGAAAGGGTGGTATCAAGGTATCAAGTTTTTAGATAATTTTTTACTAAATATATTGTATCCCTTAAATAAGTATTTACTGTATCCATTAAATAAATATTAAGTAGCAAGAGAAATATATCTAATAGGATATCAGTATCTTGATCATGCTTTTATGCTGGAAAATATTTTATACTAAGGTAAAATGTATATTTCTTGGGTGAGGCAAAGTCATAAAATGTAACCAAAATGTTTGTATCTTCAAAATAGCCTGAAATAAATTAATAAATTAATTAATTTTAAAAAGTTTATACAATGGTGAAAGGGTGCTGTCTCCTTGAAATAAATAAATAAGCATATGTACATACATATATAAAATAACAAACGTACATGGGTATATATCTTTAAACATGCAAATGTGCGTGTGTGTATGCGTGTGAGTGTGCATATGTTTGACATTAAATTCCCGTCACTCCCTCAGACACTGAGGGGTATGACTTCTATTGTTCATCTAATGAGTGTTGGTGATTGGCAAAAATTTATCTTTTCTTGATTCTCCATCCTGGTTTGATTTAAGATAAAGCAATAAAATTCAAGGGCACAGAGTTTTGTCTGTTTTACCCGCAGGATAAATTTAATTATACCTTTAAACTGAAAATCAAAAGTTTGTCTGTTTTATCTGACAGATCTCGAGTATTGAAATATTGCCTGGGACACGGAAGATAGATGCTAAATGACTATGTTAAATAAATGGCCTCAAAATTTAATCATTTTTCCATATATGCAAACTGAGAATAGGAAGAAGATATGTTAAGGAGTTAGCAACACATCATATTTTAAAGTGAAAAAGAAGTTAAATTTGTGAGCTTTTCTCTTTCTGGGTTAAAAGGTTTAGCCCACTTGCTGTATTTCAACGGCAAGTTTCATGAGGCAGAATGATAGCAGAGGACGCCGTTCTTAAGGATGAAATGGAAGCAGCTTCAGTATCATGGGAAATGTTTTAAATAACACCTTGAGGATGGTTGGATAATTACCATTTTTAAAAATTTTCTCTTCATTGCATTTTCTTTAAATTTTTTTTTTTAAATCAAGGCTATCATTCCATATGTGTTCTTCTGCACTAAAGTAAACTTAAAACATCATGTGATAAAATTTTACATTTTTAGTCTGGTTTATCAAAGATTAGGTTACCATATGTAGATGGTTTCATCTCTGGATTCTCAGTCCTGTTCCAAAGATCAATGCTTCTGTTCTTGTGCCAACAAAAGGTTGAAACTGGATCCCTACCTCTCACCTCTCACAAAAATACACTCAAGATGGTTAACAGACCTAAACCTAAGGCAGGAAACCTTAAGAATCCTAGAAGAGGATGTTGGGAAGACCCTCTCAGACATCGGTCTAGGCAAAGAATTCTCGAAGAAGACCCCCAAAGCAATCAATGCAGCTACAAAAATAAACAAATGGGACCTGATCAAATTAAAAAGCTTCTGCACAGCTAAAGAAACTATCACTAGAGCAAATAGACTACCCACAGAATGGGAGAAAATATTTGCTCT
>CAUYRT010000221.1:0-52179 GCA_963574885.1 Lepilemur ruficaudatus
ATCAAAGATTAGGTTACCATATGCAGATGGTGTCATCTCTGGATTCTCAGCCCTGTTCCAAAGATCAATGGTTCCGTTCTTGTGCCACTAAAAAGCTGATTTGATTATTACTGCTTTGTAATACAACTTGAAGTCTGGAAGCATATAAGGTTGAAATGGGGTGTTTGGAAAACTAGAACTGTGCTTGGCACATCATAGGCACCTAATGAATGCCATTTGCTCCTGAATTTCTGCAGAAGTAAAGTGGTAGAATTTGTGGCAACACAATGATAATGTGGAGAGAGTTTCCTTTCAGAATTCTTTCCAGGCATTTATTTGACTGCTTCTCTACCGCTGCTGTCACTAAAAAGCAAATCTTATCTAACCAGTGTATTCACTTACTGATGCAGGTATCTGCCCGGTGAGAGAAACATCCTGAATGGTACTCTCATGGATTTTTGAGCTCTAGAACAACCTTTTCATGCTATGTAGACTTACTTTCCTCTGTGAGTTAGTCCAGATCTCCTAGAGTTAGAAAACAGTGCTTTTTAGAAATGATAACCTTGGCCACACATCCACTCTCACCCTTACTATTATTACCACTACTACTACTGATAGTAGCTAATGCTTATCAAACACTTAAAATGAGTCAAACGTTGTCCTAAGTCCTTTACACTTTCTTTCGTTTAATCCTCCTAACAAATTTACAAGGTATGTGCTATTTTTATCATTTTACACCTGAGGAATCTGAGGCTTACATCTCTTTTCAAAGCATTGCATACTCCCAGTATAGCAAAGTAAGATCGACTCCCACAACGGCTGCTCCATAAAATGAGTATAAGAATATGCAATCCCGCATGAGGCCAAATCGAAGAGATTCCACGCACATTACCTTTGTCATTAAGTAAACCCCAGTGGAGAGAAGTGTGGACACTCAAATATGGTTCAGTGAATGTCACTTAATTATAATAAAGGTAAAAATAATGACTAGAAATATAGTCTCATTATGAATTGAAAATAGTGACTCAATAGTGAGTCTCATTATGAATTGAAAAATATAAATAAAAACAAGATCCTGTTTTTAAAACCTAAAAACTTGAAAATTTAAATAATAATATCAAAGGTTAGGAATAATGTTATGAAATGAGCATTCTCATATTCTGCCAGGTGGAACAAAAATTGGTATATTCGTACAGGTAGAATGTATCAGGGCTTTGTAAATTTTCAGACTCTTTTATTCAATAATCCTCTATCTAAGAATTTATCTCAGTAAATAAGCTGTACAAATATTTATATGTAATGATGTACACCACAATATATTTAATAATAACACAAAGTTATAGCTAGCAACTAAGAATACATGCTCTAAAGAGTATCTGGATTCAATTCCTAACTCTAGTCACTAGCTCTTTGGCCTTGGGGAAGTTTAGCTCCCAGAGCTTTAGTTTCTACTTTTGTAAAATGGAATTTTATGTCAAGCACCCACAGAGTGTCTGACCCATGGTATGCACTTGACAAATATTAGCTGATTCATTTTTATTTTCTCTCCTATCATTATTGCTTACTAACCTAAAAGCACAACAATGTGAAATGATTGCATTATATATGATCATCTATTTAATGGAATCATGTTTTTGAAGACTAGTGGTGTATAGAAATGGTAACAATCAACTAGGTGATAAAGGCATAGTACAAAATTATAGGAATTATTTTAAATTTTTATTATATAGTACATGGATATATGTGTGTGTATAACTAGTTGTACAAAGAAAAAAAAAACATCAAAATGTCAGTCCTAGATAGTTCTTAGGATTATAAGTGACTTTTCATGTGTATTTTTCAAGTTTTCTGTAGAGGATATGTGTTACTTTAATCATAAGAAATACATTTTTACAAAATAGGATTTTAGAGCAGTTTCACAATAGATTGCTTTAATCCCACTGTACAAACACACACACACACAATAGATGATGGGAGTGGTTTTGTCCTAAGTGGCAGCCATGGATGCTGGTATGTTTTTGACTGTTCATTTCTATTTCTATTTCCTAATAACAACCTCAAATGCATTTAGGAAAAGTATATTGTCCTCATTGAGCATAGACTGGCAGGACTGTATTCCAGTCTCCTGCCTCTCCTAACCAGGCTACTTGGATTCTGCTTTAATAGAATTAGAATCTTGAGTAGAGCAGCAAATAGATTGAAGTTATTTGGAATTCATTTACCCTAGCATGGCTCCTTTGATCACTCTGTACCTAATAAAAATTGTACCTATAGTTCTGCTTTCCTCTTCCACAAAGATGGCTTGGTTCCTACTAGTTTCTAAGCTTAGTTCTCTAGACTTGTGATTCTGTGGCTTCCCACTATTGCTCCAATACATTTTCTTTTGTTAAAGCTAGTCAGAGTTGTCCTCTGTTGATCATTAGAATGCAGTATGTACTGAACATTGTTGAAATTTATCCTTGTCTTTTCCAATCCTCTGATCTATTTTTTAAAATGGATACATAAATATTTACTACCTTCTGTGGGCATGGGCCATTCAACATCTCAGCAAAGGTGATGGCTAAAAAAGGTAGTGATATTTTTGCCACCCATGCATTCCTCATAACAGGAAATGCTCCAAAAGACTTTGTTATGAATTGACAAAATAAAATATTTATTAAAAGCACAGACTCTAGGGCTTGACCACCTAGGTTTAAGACCTTAGGAATGCTACTGTAAAATGGAGGTAATAACAGTCCTTGCTTATAGAGTTGATGTAAAGATTAATAAAGTTAATATATGTAGAGCACTTAGGATAGAACTGAGTATACACAAAAGTTCTACATATGTTAGGAACTTTACTATCTAGCCCTTGTAGATTATGACAACATTTATTATTGGCAAAAAGTATTTAAAATTTAACTGATTTATTTTTCATATAGTTAACTTAAGTGTCATATGAGTATTTGTGGAAAACAAATCCAAACAAATTTCTGAGTGCTTTTGGATCTATGTTTACTGAAAATGCTACAGAAACGAGGTCCATTCTATAAAAATGCACCAAAATAATTATAAAATAGCAATTTTGTTTATGAAAGTTAAAATCATTCTCCATGGTAGACGGTTATAATAATTTTCTAAACATATCCTCCATTTAATTGATGGAATTGCCTGGAGACTGTATACAAGATGAATAATACTCAAAATGGGAATTTTTGAAAATGGATTTCAACTGTAGCCCGTAAATGAATGTAAATGAAAATATAAGTAAGTATAATTTTGCATGACTCTTGGAAGAGCCTGGGAAATTTGATTTTGAGATTACCTACACAGTGAAAATAATAAGAGAAAGTTTGGTGTGCAGGATTACCATCTGATTTATCAATGACTGTAAAGTTACGTTGGGTTGTGGGGACAAAAATTGAGTGTGACAAAGTTCTGGATTACAGAAAATTCAGACACTATTCCCAGGCATATAATAGGCATTAATGAATTAAATTATGCTATTTAAGGGAATGTATACAGCTAGTGAAAATATTTCTATGAATCAAAGTTTTAAGTTTGTTATTGTCAGTCTATGCCATCTAGAATAAAGTCTACCTATAGAGTACTATATATTCAATTTACACGTTTAGATCTGTTTTCTTCCTGGTTAATACTCATCAATCTTGGCAGAACATTAGGAGCCCAACTACTTCCAGTGACTGGTGTCTAGGAATTAGATTTAATCTCTAGGCCTGGCACTTGGTGAACCTGAAATGAGTCCACTGAACTGCAGCCTGCCCCCAATGCGTATGAATGTTTGGCCAGTCTGTCAGTCTACGTTAGAAAATTTTCACCTTAACCTGTGATTATACTTCATTTCCCCTGAGAAAGGCAACTTTTTCCACACTGTAGCGTGCTTCATTGATGGTTTCCAAACGTTGCGTCACGTTTCCTGTATCCCTGCTCTTCAGTGGCATCTCTTCCGATCTAGATGGAGCACGTGGAATCAAGATGATATGGTGTGTCAGGCCAAGGGTATTGCTTGCGCACAGACATTCTGGCTGCTTTGGCTGCCATGGGTTATGGATTTGGCCCCTAGAGAGCTTTCTCTAATCCCGCACTAGGTCCATGCTCAAATTCAGAGTGAATTTGGCTTGAGGGACAGTCTCACAGACAGATTCCTATCATCTGCAGTTTCTTTTCCTGGTTTAGTAAGATTTCTCCCCCTCCCCTCCGACTGTCTCTTTGAGCATAATATAATAAACTCTAATTATTCATAGGTCTACTTGCTGGAGCTTTTTAACTTAACTTTTACTGAAATAATGATAATTGATGTTAAGAATTATGCCTCTGAAATAAAATATTCCATTTTCTAACAAAGATTATAAACTTGCTTGTATATTCCATTTTGAATACAACTTTCCAAAAATTATTATATATGATGGAACTAGTTTAAAAGTCAAGACTTCTGTGTTCGGGTTCAGCTGGAAATAAAAAGCACTACCTCAAGTGGGTCACTGAAATTTTTTGAGCCTCATTTTCTTTATTTTTTAAGTGAAGTGGTTGTCTTTAACTTTTACCAAGATTACTTTTGGGTCTAAAAGATAATGTTATGTCTATATCTGTATCTATCTATGTCTTTCTCTGTATATAAGAGATATAACCTCATTTTTTGCTGCTCTTTTTTGGAGAACTATATTTGTCAAAATTTAATTCTTTCTCTACTAGTAGCCTTGTGATTTTGTACATCTGGGTTTACCTTAGGTCAGACTACAATCTAAATATCATGATTTATTTAGAAGTATAAATATATAAAGTACCAATAACAAAAAGAGAATTATAGAAATTATTTCTCAAATTTTGATTAAAATTTTGGTCTTTTGTTATGGGGAAAGTAGTCAAGAATTTTACATAAGATTAGAAGTATTGTGGTTCTTTTAGTAATAAACGAACAAGCAGAAGAGTATCATGATCTAGGGAATAACGGTGTGGCATGGAGTCCCATTGGTAAATGTGGATGAAGAAAAATGACAAAATGAAATTTACTCTGAACTCTAGGGTAATGTGGCTTTTAAATTAATTTTTAAAATAAATTAATAGAATAAACGAATAATGTTATGAGACAATGCCAGAGAAGAATTTTTTAAGGCACATTTTCTGCACCAAGGATTAAAAATAGTAATCTTATGTAAGATAGCACAGCAATGCTACTTTTAGAAATGATAGATGGATAATCTTTTTCATTTTCTCTTTATAAAAATAATTGTTTATTCAGTCTTCCCATATGGCCATCGACACTGCTTTGCCATGGTAGGATGAAATAATCTTAGTCATGTAATAGCAATTTTTCCATCTTTCATGGAAACATCATCAAGAGGCATAGGACTGGGATTGAGGGAGTGGTAAGAAGTTTTAAGGTCATGTTCATATGTGGCAGGATATTTTGACATAGTAATTAGGATAAGGCTTATCAAAACATAAAATCACCAATAGAACTTTCCTTTGGTCACCCCATTGCCTACTCTCACTTTCTCACAAATCTCTACCCCCTCAAATGTTCCATCCCACAACCTATCTTCCTCCAGGGTTGTGGGTCACTGATAAGATGAGAATCAATGATCATATGTGGATATTTGTTTTATAGTCTACTTGGTAAATGAAAAAGCTAGAATGTATTTATTTTTTAGATTCCCTCAAAATGACCCTAGCATCAAAACAGCATGTGTTTCACAGTTGGTGATAAGTAATAGATGCTCAATAAATGTTTTTTGAAGGCAGGAAGAATAATGATGTGTGTCCCACCAAATAGATTAAATTCAACAAATACTTATTGAAAACCTCTTAAGCCTTATGTATTCTCCTGGGCACTGCAGATACAAAGTTGAAAAAAATATCATACCAAACCTCCAGTAGCTTAGTAAGAGGTACTGACAGTTATTTATTAATACCAATGAGATAAGTTCTATAATAGTGGTACACTTGAAGTGGGACCACTTCTGCTAGGTTTTGAAGGAGGAGTGAAGTTTATGGACACAGGGAAATAGGACATTTTTAAAGCATGACTTTAGTAATAGCAAATGCCCAGAGATGTGCAAATGCGAGTTAGTCCAAGGGATAACAAGCAGTTCTGTTTGGACAAAGTAGAAGTTGCTGAGGAGGGAAAGAGTGGGAGGAAATGAAGGAAGGAAGGTAGGTTGTAGCACATGGTTTTCATTGATGAATTAAAAAAAAGTTTATTAATTGAGTTCTTTGTGGGAAGCACTTTGGAGGCACATGAAACTATATAACTATCCCTAAGAACTTATAGACTAGCAGAAAGACAAGACAAAAGCACATAAAAACTAAGCAACAGCAAATCATGGCAGAAACAACATTGTCTACATTATATATGTATTTCTCTGGGAGCCTAGTTCAATGCAAAGTTCAGGGCAGGTACTTAATAAATGAGTATTGAATATGTGCATAATTAAACATATTTGCCCTGTTAAGTTGTTGAGAATAAAGTTTATGAGTTATAACATCTCTGATTTTTATAAAAATTTAATCTCTTAATTGCGTCTTAGGACACCAGAGCAACTAGTTAAAGAGGTAATGTTCACTCAAAGAAGTTATTGGTCATCAAGCAGGCAAAAAGCCCTTGTTACCTGATTGAATTCAATCATTTTTCAAATACTAAAGTTAGAGTAAATCAATTTTATGTTTAAGATTTTGAGTTTTTCAAGAAAATTTCTCTAACATATTTCAAAAATCCTATTACAGCATATCTTTTATGATTTTTTCAAAAATAAATCAATTTTTTTCACATTTCTAACACTATGAAAAACAAAACATATATCTACTCTGAGTACCCTGCAACATGCAATGGAATACAATGGAATTCCAGGGTTTTAGACCCAATAGGTTAGTTGAAGTATAATTATTATTGTCTTTGCATATGTCATATTCATATTTGTTCCATTTGTTTGAATAGATTTCTGTCAAACAAGAAGTTCTTAATGAACAAGAAGTCAAATAGAAAAGAAGTTCTAATAGACTTCATTTGTAGGACTGAATAAGAAACCTACTTGATATAAATTTCATAGATAGATGCAATGCCAGACACTCAGATTATTTTATTAATATTTGGAGATAGATCTTTGAAACTGGAAACAAAAGCAAAAACAAAACCTCAGAATCTGAAAGTATATGTTCAAACCCCAAAGCCTGGGATACGGCATGTGGCTATTCTTAATTACCGCACTTCTTGGTACTTTGTTGAAATTATAATTTTACAAAGTAGACACCACCGGTTAGCAGAGCTTGAATGAGGTGGCCTGTTCAAGCACGTATATGAATACCATCAAATAGCATGTGATTTGTAGTTTTTTTGGCAAGAGACACAGATTCCGCAGCCTCAGTCTTAGATCTCTCTTAAGAAAGAAATTGGGGAGCAAAAATAGCTTTGTTCATTTGTCTTTTGCTTCTTAGCTGGGTAATTTGACTAACAGCTTAAAAGACAGTGCAGCTGTACTATTTTACTATGTGTGATGAAAAACTATCTCATGTACTGTGATTACTTCTTTCACACACGTAACAGAACAGTGTTTGTGACATCAACTGCTACTTTCTAACACCAAATGGAACTTTGATAGAGCAAAAATATGTCAGGGAGATCACTATTCAAGTGTATTAATTTGCATAAGAAAATCTTACAATAAGCTAAATAAACTAGTGAATACCAGAGAGTGGATTTCTAAGGAAGGCTTGATCCCTGAAGAAGCCAAACAAGCCTTCAACTCTGAATTCCTTTCACAATGCACACCATTTTTAACATAGGGAAAGGCTTCTGCTAACTGGGAGCACAAATGTAGTATATTGGGTGTATGTAGGAAAATAAAAGCTACACAAACATACACATACACACACTTTACTGCCAATAGAAGAGGAAAGAATAGAATAAAGTGTTAATTATCAGAAATTCCTGCCCCAAATCAAACCCTTAATACTTGTCTTTAGAAAGATAGATTTCTTGAAAATTAGATTTACTCGACTATATGAACCGAAGAGTAAAATACGGCATTCCCCGATAACAGCATATGGAGAAGATCAAACAAAGAAAAAAAATTTACGTGTGTGTAGGTAACATTGATGTAATGAGAACCTAAGATGGAAACTTAGTTAATAGCTTTATAGAGCTAACAAATATTAATAGATTGTGCGCAAGTGCAAACCAGCACTTGCATGTAACCACAAAGAATTTCTTCTTAAATATACATATATATACATGAAAATATTAAATTTTTTTCTAAAACTAAAAATGAATCATTGGTCATCTTTTCTAATATTGTTTCACAATATGATGAGTGTCAGCTGATCAGCAGATTCATATTTCTTGCTGTTCAAATCATCCAAAACTCTGACAGGTGCTGTTTCTGCACTTGATATTTTCTTTCTTTTAAAAATATGGAGAAAATACTACATTTGAAACCATAAAGATACCTGAAACTCTTATTCTCCGTGCTACTGAAGTACAACTCAATGAAGTGGGAAATGTGCTGTCACAATAATTCATTTTTAAAAAACCGAATTGTAGCACAGTGCTCTAATGTGGTACCTTTCCACCCTTAAGTCTCAAGTGGTGTCACGTTCTCATTTATTGAATGCCCCTGATATTCAAGTCACCTAGCTGTAAATTGGCTTCCCTCCCAGACTAATAACTTTTAGAATTTTTGGAAAACAATTGTAATATTAAAATTCAGACAAGTGGCCCAAAAATGGCCCTAGAGGGCAGCTCGGCAATTTCCTGAATCTCACTTTCCTTATTCCCCCATTTGTTAAGTTTCGCAACATCAATTTTTATACTGTTGCTGTTTTATCCTGGCCAAATGGTTGTTGAATTTTAATGAACTGTCTCCCTTTGACAAATGAGTTATTGTTTGATATATTATATTAGGGACATAGAGAATAAACTACTTATGGATACTAGATATTTGGATAAAATACATTTACATAATACAACTAGACTATTAGTGTAATGAGTTCTATTAGTTGCAAAAAAGTACAATACACAGCAGATTTTGAAACATACTGAAGAATGATGGACATACACAAAATGTAAATCCCAGCACCACAAATGAAATGGCAAGGATTTTCACATTATATAATTTAAGATCTTTTTCCTTTGTTATAGTGCTAGGGAAAAGTTCACTTTCACAAATTAGATTTGAAGGATGGGGGGACTTTCTCTGATTACTAACAATTATTCAAATTGGGTGGTAGTTGAATTCATTATTAATGAAATGAAGTGGATATTGGTGAATAATTAAGCCATTGGAAATGCTAAAGCTATGCTCCCCTTTTCCCATAATGCTTCCATCCCACTAAGGAAAAGTGGTATTTTTTTTGTCTCATCTGAGGGTATAGGACTTGGGCTTAGAGTACTCTTTGCTCTATATCTTCCAGAGCACTTGATTTTAAAATAATTTACGTAGACATTGTTATAGTAAAGGAAAACATTTAAAACAAACTCCTACATGTTCAGAATGGTCCAAAGGTTCAAATACCCACACTTTAAAAATATTATTATATGCTAATTATGTGCACGGTGATGAGGCACTTCAAGGTGCTGAAGTGCCTTTCTAATCATTGTGAAAAGAGAGAATTATCTTTGGTATAACTTTAATGTTAAGTGTACATATGTTATTTTGCTCTAGCTATAGTAAAAACTTACATACTCTAAATATAATGATTTTCTCTGAACCAAAATATTTAATTACCATTGGTATAAGATAGTAATTAAGAGTCCTGCTGGCTCTTTAAAGTGAACTTGAGTCCATTCTTTATTCTGCCACTAACCAGCTTTGTAAACAGGGGCAAGAAGCCAAGATTCTATAAGCTTCAGTTTTTTCGTCTGGAAAATAGGACATTGAAACCTATATCTTTCTAGTGTTATTTTGAGGATAAATGATATGATGAAGATCCAATCTCTGGAACAGAGGGTGATTTTATAAATAGTATTAGTCATCACTGAGGAGTGGGGTGGCAGTTTAGTAGGGTGGGTAAGGGCATGGGCTTTGGGAGCAGACAAACTTGGGTTTCAATCCTGGTCTTGCCGTTTCCCTGCTGTTACGTATAATCTTGACATTCTTTCTAAGATTTCTAAGTTTCTTCTACTGTAGGAGAGAGTTTGCAGTAGTTTCTATTCAACAGCATTATTGTGAAGATTAAACAAGATATTTAATTAAACAAGACATGTGTGAAGTACTTATTGTAGTGGCTGGAACATAGCAACTGTTCAGTGAACAAGTAGCTCATGTTTTTGTCATTTTTGTTATTTTTACTATTATTTACTATTATTTTATACCTTTTCATTTATCTAAACATTGTAGATGAGCAGATATTTATTTTACAAAAATTCAAATATACTACATTTCATAAATATATAAAATGCCAAACTAAAAGCCAGAAAAATAATCTAAAAGAACTTTAGAAAAGCATAAAGTACTATGCATACATAAGGATATTATCATGAATATTATTTTTATTATTAAAATCAGTCAGTCGCTGTAGTTTTGCCTTCAAAGCTTTATGCTCTTTGGTAAACATCATTGAGCTATTAACATTATAGAATCAAGTAGCTATTTTTAAAAATTATTGTACAAGTCTTAATTTTAGTATTGGGTAAGCACTAGAATATATTCATTCAATAATATGTTGACTGATTCATTCAACAAATATGTAATGGATGCCTACTATGTGCTAAGAGCTATGCGTTCTGTGGAGGAGACAAAGCTAACTAAAACACAGTCTCTGGTGCCTAGGATCCTACCCTCCCAGCCAATCCACACTATTATTTCTACCAATGAGAAAAACACGATGTAGGTTAAAGATAGGGAGTGATAATCCCAGGAATCCATTAACTCAAGGTGGGATTAGGAATAGTAAATATTATTTCTGCCTTTTTTGCTTAGAGTCCCACTCTAAACCCTTCAGGCTATTTTGAGACTCTGCTGGATTTGGTTGGCTCCTATATGGGTGTCAAATTTCCTAAGCAGCTCTGTGCTTACAAATCCCCAAATCTCCTGATTTGAGTTAGTAAATATGTCTCTAAGCTAGTTCTTCTTCTCTTTGGTCCACACTCTGGTTGCTAGATGAGAATCAAATAATCAACCATTAACCGTGCTGTAGGAACAATGTTTAAGCAAGCCACATCACGCAAGAACTGACCTGATTTGAGGTACTGAGGATGGCCACTTACACACTTACCCTCCACTGAGTGCTTTCCCTGTCAGCCTTCTTCTCCTTCATCTTCCACCATGATCTGTTTGTACAGTGTCCTCTACTAGTTCAATGACTCCTGTGAGAGTAGAGGCCATCTGTCTTTGTGCCATTCTTTCCCAAGGCACCTAGCATGGTGTTTCACACATTATAGGCACTCATTGTTTTGATAAATATAATTATTAAAAAAATTAATAATTTTCAAATTCCTGGTTGCAGTGATTGTGTTGCCAATACCCTTCTCCTCACATCTCGCCTTTGCATTTTCTATGTCTAAATCCAACAGCCTCTCAGTCTCAGGTAGAATCTAGGTTATCCACACAGCAAAAGTATTATCTCACTGAAGTCTGAAAGTGTTTTGCTTTGTGCTAGGCACTGGCTACGTGTTTTATATGTATGCCAGGGTCAGAACAATGTTAAGGTCTAAACACGCTTGGCTTCTTTCATTCTCCACTAGGGGCGAGGTGCAGCGGGGGTGGGGGGTATTCAGATTATAGCTCAATAATTCAGAGACAAATACAGTATTATTCCTTTTGCAAATGAGGAAAGTAAAGCTCAGAGAGGTTAATGTATTTTGTCTAATGTTACACAACCCCTAACATAGGAGCCGGGATACAAATCTAAGGCTGCTCTAAACTGTTGTGCTGTATAGTTGGTGCTCTGTATCTGCGGGTTCCACATCTGCAAACTCTACCAACCAAGGATAGAAAATGTTAACAAAAAAATCAATAAAAAGTAACAATACGACAATAAAAATAATACAAATAAAACCAATATAGTATAGCAACTATTTAAATAGCATTTATGTTGTATTAGGTATTATAAATAATACCTAATAAGTAATCTAGAGGTGATATAAAGTACACAGGAGAATATGTGTAGGGTACATGCAAATACTAAGCCATTCATGTAATGGACTTGAGCATTTGCGAATTTTGGTAGCCACTGGGGGTCCTAGAAACCAACCCCATACAGATACAGAAGGATAACTGTACTTAGCAATTACTGATTTGTAACCATTATATATATCTCTTATCTTCCAGTAGTCTGCATATTCTTTGAGGTCAGGTTCATGCATGATTTATCTCAACATCCTTCAAAACACTTTGAACATGTTCTTATAGTGAGTGATCAATAAATATCTTTGGAATGACAAATATAATTTAAGCATCAGTAGTCAAAGACTCGTTCTCTTACTGATCCCTGTGCTACCAGGGGAAGTGAAAAAGATAAGTAGTGAAAAGATGGTAGCCAAACTTGGCACTTCTCAAAATATACATAAAAACAGTCCTGTCTGACTTAGGGTAAAAGGTTACGCTCTTAGAAGCAACACTGCCTAACAAATATAAATCAGATTTTTACTTATTAGAGATGCTAAGTCAGATATGCTAGTTTACATGGTAGGTCTGAGGGCAAAAGAAGTAGGAAAACTATTGCAATTTGCTCTGATTAGTCTTTGGTGACATTTTCATACTTGTGTACTGTTAACCGTCTACCACAAGAAAGTAAAGGGAACTCTATTCCACTCTCCTAAGGTCATGGAAATATTAAAAGAAAATAGTAAAAGATTCAAAGAGGGTAAAACCGAATTCAAAACTAAATGCAATGGGACCGTACAGAATGGCAGATATGGGATGGGGAGAATAAGACAATCATGATTTCGTTTTAGGAAAAAGTTAGTTGAAATACACAGGTTTCTCAAATGCGAAGTGTAAATGCACACATAAAGCAGATATTGCAGAAAGCTTTATTGTTCATAGTCACTTGGGACCTTTTTAATAGCTATTTTTTCTTTCTGAACATCAACTGTGCTAATTTTATTGAAATAATTTATTTCTTAACTTATCATTTATTTTACTTTCTCAATATTTATTGAATGCTTACCATGTCCTAGGCTTATGTTAGGAACTGGAGATAGGTGGGGATGAAAGTCCCTGTTCTCAAGTAGGTCACAGCCTAGCATGTAAAGACTTGGAATTAAGACAATACAATATAATGGGGAAAATGTAGTATAAAACATAAACATATAAAGTGTATAAACTATATTGAACATCAGCATTTCAACAGGTTTTTTGGTTAATTTCTATTCTAGGCTACCTTTACCAACATTTTTTTAAAAAGTAAACTACATTCACGTCTCACTATTTTTCCTTCTCATCTTTCAATAATTATTTTAAGTGCCATTAAAATTTGTTACTTTTTCATGTGTCTGATCTTTATATTCATTGCTTTGTCAATTAGACACTGTGCTCCACTCAGATTTGACCATTTGTTCATTCAATAAAATTTTATTGAATACATACTATGATTGACTATGTTAAGGTACATGGATGATAATATACAATTCTTGTCTTCAAGAAGCTCATAATCTAAAACTTCACACTGTCCAATACAGTAGCCACTAGCTATATGCATTTATTTAAATTTGAATTTAAATCTATTCACATTAAATAAAATAAAAAATTCAATTCTTCTCTAACACTGTCCACGTTTTAAGTGCTCAGTAGTTACATTTAGTTAGAGGCTCTTGTATTGGACAGTGCAGATATATTTCCATCACCACAGAAAGCTCTGTTGGACAGTGCTGGTTTAGAATATGTGTGGGAGGAGTGGTAGTGAAGTTGGTAGGGTGAAGATTATAAAAAATTATAGTATATAATTGTAGTGTATGGAGAGAATTGTTAATAGATGCAGAGTGTGATGGAAGGTTGGGGATTGGAAAAAGCTTCACAGAGGCAGTAACATTTGAGTCTTAAAGGATGGAATGAAGCAAGTTCAAGGAAGCCAAAAACAGCACATGTTCCGAGAGCTGTATAGCAAGGCCTCCGAATACAGTTGTGCAGGTTGTGCATGTTACAGTTCTAAAATGTCCCATTCATATTTTAGTTGTGTTACAAAAGAGTCTGGCTGTGTACTATTCTTGTTCTTGCCTCTGGATCTGTTGTGGTCATGCTTTTTCCTGAGCGTGAAGAGTGTTACATCCCCTCAATCTCTTCACTCTGGATTGCATTCCATGTCTGGTTCCTCTGGAAGTCTTTTTGACTTTTCCATCCCTAACCCATAAGACCATGCCTGAATTGTAGAATTTTTCTACTCTGAATTCCTATAGTAATTTCATTCTGAACTCTATGATATAGCTTATAAACTGACTTTCACAGTTTCTCACTGATCCCACTGTTAGTATTGTCTCCTGGCTATACTTTAATGCCCACGAAGGTAGGCAGAGTCCATGCCCTCTCTTTCTTCTATTTCCCTCATAGCAGTACTGAGCACATAGGCAGCTGCTCTAGAAAATCTGGCTAATTGATTGATATGGTAGCAAATTACAGTATAACTCACTTTTATTCAACTTCAATACATATTGAACTTATAACCTGGCAGGCACTCTAACATATTGAGGATAAAAAGATGAACACAAAGGATGATATAGAAAAGTATTATTATAATTATGGGGAAATTAAATTACATATATTTAATTGCTATAGAAGAATGATTTGAAGTAATCCTGAAATTAATCCTTATGCAATGTGACATTCTTCTTTATAATATGAATAACTGTCCATTGATATTTCTGTAGCCATTAATATTTGGTTTAGTGTTTTTTGTTTGGGGTGAGATATATTAACTAATGTCTAATCATTTTACTCATTGCTAAGTTCCTTTTATATGAATGATGCGAGACTTCTGAGTAACCTGTATAAATAACAAGCAGTCTTTTAAACTTTTCATCTGTTTGACTGCGTATCATTTTGTCTAGCATTTTTGACTTATATTTTCTACTGAGCAATGGCTTAAAGAAGATACCTTTATCTTTTACCAATATTACCATTTATGTGGCTTTCTCATGAGTTATTATGGGGCATGATTTATTTTTATTCAGGATCATCTTTGAATTGTTTCCTGACATCCAGGGTTGAGCTTTGCTTTCATGTGAAAAATAGTAATTCACATATGTTGTCTACAGGCACAGCCAGGCCATCTGTAAACAGGAGGAGCATTGACTGCTCTCGCCGTGAGACCTTCTTTCATTTCAGTTCAATCCAATATCTGAGACACAACTTCCAGTACCTAGGCAAATAATGACTTGAAAAGAAGTATTCGTACACTTTCTTGTCTTTTCTGCTGCTTTCTGAAAATGAGAAAATTTGGTAGGATTGTTTTAGCTTAAATTATGAATGGTGTGTTTGTGTGTGTGTACATGGCATGTTTGTGTGTTCACGCTCAGAGGAAACTTAACATGTAAGCAGTAAATAGCTATTTTCCTCATGGCAATGTTTCTTAGTATTTTCTTCCTCTAACTTCTCTTTTTTCTTCACCTTTCATCTTAACATTTACTTCTTCAGTGTATGGAAATCTCATCACGATATGCATTGGTTTGTTTATTAGCATTGTCATAAGTTTTCTTTGTAAGTAGGATTGCTTGAGTAAATAGCTAGTTAGCATTTATTCATTTTTTAAACTAATAGTTATTGAAGCCCCTTCTGTATTTTGAACATAGCCTTATTGGTAGAAGATACAAAGAAAGATGAGGCTCAGGTCCTTGCAAAATAAGGGCTCATGTGAGAGTGGCGAACTCAGTGGAAATAAATAGAAGAATTCAGTAATGTTTTACGTGCTATGGAACTAAGAAAGGTACTAGAATACCTAACTCTGCCTGGCAGGTCAATACCTAACTCTGCCCCTCTCCATGCCTACTGGAGGAGGGGACTTTTGTGTTTCTACTGAATAATGGGTACACTTTGCCTAGCAGACACCGGAGAAGGGACATTCCAGGCAAAGGCAATAGCCTGTGAAAACCAGAGGTAAGAAAGTGTGGTGAAGCTGGGCAAATGCAGGTTGCATGGGGTGGAAGTGGTGGAAAGTGAGCCTGGAGGGCCTGACAGGGCCAGTTTGGGAAGGGCCTTCCAGTCAGGAATTTAAACCGCAGATGACAGAAAGAAATTAAAGTATTTTAAGACTAGGCGTGGCAAACAAACAAATAAAAACCAAAACCAAACAAAAAGACTAAGTATAGCCAAGTCAGATTTGTATTTTAGAAAGATCTTTCTGAGTGTACTTTAGAGGATGTCTAGGAAGAGGATTGAGGGACAGGGGTGGGGGTCAGGGGGAGAGAGAGAGAGAGAGACAGAGAGAGAGACAGAGAGACAGAGAGAGAGACAGAGAGAGAGAGAGACAGAGAGACAGAGAGACAGAGAGAGAGACAGAGAGAGACAGAGAGAGAGAGAGAGGCAGTGTAAGTTGTGCCAGGAAGACTAAAGAAGGCTTTAGATAAGAGGTGAGAACTGAGTCTTAAAAACTGAGTAGGAATAGGACATGGGCTTGTACCTTCTCAGTGTACATTCTTCTCTCAACATGGAGAGGTTTTCATAGTATCATTTACTACTTCCATGAAGGCTACCTGCCCTTAGAATCTTCACTATGAGATACATGATAGGCACTTAATGGCTTTTAATATCTTTCTACTCAAAGGATAGTCCACAGACCAGTGGCACCTGCATTTCCTGGGAACTTGTTAGAAATGCAAAATCTCAGGGCTCACCACAAGACCTGCTGAATCTATATTTTAGTGAGATCTTCATATGAGTTGTATGCATGGTGTGCTTTGGGAAACACTGTTTTACAGTTTTCCATGGCCACATCATAGTGTCCTGGGGATAAAGTGGAAATTTCTATTCTCTGCTTCTCCTGACTCCCCCATAGCACATAATAAGTTTGGAACATACTGTAGGTGGGCAGCAGGTACTTGCTAGTTGATTTATTTTCAAAATAAAGAGTGTTACTTTAAGCAATTCAATCATTTCAATTTAATAGACATTTATCGGAACTGGGAGAACAGTTAAGAGGTTATTGCAGTGTTGTCCAAGTGAAAAACGAAGTCTTGCATTAGGGCAATGATAGTGGAGATGAAATAGAAGTGAATGTGGAAAAGAAACATTTAGAAAA
The DNA here is from genome assembly GCA_963574885.1 of Lepilemur ruficaudatus. Classification (NCBI taxonomy): domain Eukaryota; kingdom Metazoa; phylum Chordata; class Mammalia; order Primates; family Lepilemuridae; genus Lepilemur; species Lepilemur ruficaudatus. The sequence goes on from CAUYRT010000221.1 coordinate 17,143, forward strand.
AAAGATTTTATAGGCTCTGGTAATTAGGGATATGAAAAGGGAAGGTCAGAGACAAGTCCAGATGTATGGGTAAAGTGCACACAATCTCCTGATGATTTTACTGGCCAGTGGAAGATTGGATGATAGTCCAAGTTTATGCAGAGACATGCTAAATTTTCATGTCTTTCTTTTTCCCATTCAAAAAACTATTAATTGAGTCAGGACCTTCTATAGGGCGAGGCTCTGTTCCAGGTGTTCCGATATTATTGCCTTTGCCCTCAGGAGATTATAGTCTAAAGGAGGACATAGACAAATAAACTGTTTACTGAATTGTGTGAAGTAAGTGCTATGATAAAGGTAACAGCAGTGGGCTGTGTACCCCTTAGGAGGAGTACTTAATCTAGATTTGGGATGGGTGACATCAGACAATGCTTCCAAGGAAAGGCAACTCCCACAATGAGTCCTCAAAGCTGAATAAACAGCCAGGTATATGTAAGCACGTTCTGTGGATAAAAGTGCAGGCTGGAGGTGGACTTCAGGGCATAAGAGACATTATGGGAGAGTGAACATATGTGGTTTATTTGGTGAATTTATGTTGTTCCATGTGGCAGCAGTATGCAGTGGCAGGAAGAGGTTTGCTATATTGAAAAAATGCTGATAAGTAATATTATAAAGGGTCACTGATCTGGCTATAGCAGATCAAGGTACACAGTAATTTCTTCCAACTCATGTCTCCCACATGATGAACATGGCAATGTAGTGTTACCCCTGCTCTTTATCTGCAATGATATAAATCAAATTTAAATCTGATTTCTCCCCCCTCCAATCACTGTTAGATTCCTAATCATATTTTAAAACCCATTTAGATCCTTCTCTTTTTTTTTCCCCAAAGAAGGATATCTATATCTCTTCTCTCTTTTCTATAATTCTACACTGTTTTGGTACCTCATTATTCATGGGTTGTCCTTTCCTTTTTTAAAGTGTAAGTCTTCTACTTGATTATGGTCTCTGGGAAATTAAAAATTTTATCTTATTTTTCTTTGTAAACATCTTGGTTGATCATGCTTGGCACAGAATGGCATATAAGAATAGATTTATCATCTTTGATGGATTAACTGAATTCTTAATTTTTGAACAAGGTAGATAATTATTGGTGACAGTGAGAACTATCATCTTTCAAAGCATGAGCACAAAAGTGAGTTTTTTCCCCAAATTTGCTTTAATATATATAAATCATTACTAATTCACAACTAGCTTTAAGGGGGAAAAGACTAACAACCTACGTCCCCCTCATTAAAGCCATTTCTACCCTGTAAAATATTTCTGAACTCCACATATGCTTTTGCTATAATCACGTGACATTTCTCTATAAACAGCTCAAAAATAAAATTGCATTTGCTTATTCGCTTTGTTAACTAAATGCGATCATACAGCTAGGTCAGTCTCACACTAAAATTGGACAACACATTGTAGCCTACAGGAAAGAGACAGAAAGTGATGAAGTTACAAATTTCCTTAAATTATTGATGATTTCTTTTTATAAGGGGACCATTGCCGCAGATATCTGTGTCCTTGATATTTTACTCCCATCTCACTAATGTATGCTAAAAGGCACTTTCACTTTTGCATTGTGTTTAATTTTTCTTTCATCTGTAACTCTACTGTGACTCTTTGCCTCCTTACCAAATTGAAAGAAGGGGCTGTGTTCTTTTTATGAAGAAATGACAGCAGGGGGCATAAATAGTGCTTGACAGCTCTTTTATTTCATTAAAGAAAAATAGATGGTTTCATAGAATCAACTTGGGATTATATTGCTATAATTCTGTCACCATTTTGCAAAGGACAACCCTCCCAATCCACGGCACCATTGATTAACTATGAGCACAGATCAAAACCTGTCACTATGTGGGTTCAGTGGGGAGAAGTCACAAGAGGATGGCCTTGTGGACTTTGCTTCTTAGAGATGGATTTTAAATTAAAAGTCTGTTCTTAAACTATTAAGGACCTATGAGAAAGCTGAGATCACATGTGGGTATCAGTCTTGAGGTAATAACCCAAATAAATATTCAATTTCTCTAGAGTTCAAAAATACCCGTTTGTCTAAAGCAGTGCATACCACTCTGGCTTTGCAACAGACTACTCATTGTCCTTCTTCTTCACAGTTAACGTGATATTCTTTATTTTTCCTTATCATGGGTACATAATAGTGGTATATCTTTATAGGCTACATGATATTCTTTAAAAATCTGCAAAATAAATGCTGTAGTTTAAAAATACATTTATGCCATCTTAAACTTTCTTCTTGTCAATATCTAACATGCAATATTAAGGCAGTGCAATCTCAGTTGGGGAGACTTAAAAAATCCTCTTAATATTTGACCTCAGCTGTGTATATATATCAGAAACTGAAGACTGATGTTTTCCTTATTCTATTGAAACACTGCAATATATTTTCTCTCCTGCCGCACCCATCACTTTCTCATACACACATATTCAATTTTACCTACTCACTCTTTTTTGCAACTTCTTGTTTCTAAATATTCCTGCAGGTATACATGAGCCTTGAAATTTCACTTTTTTCTGTATATTCAAGTCAACAAGGTAACCTCCTATATAGCCAAGAACTCAATTTAATCTTATCTAGGCTTTAACTTAATAGTTTAAAATAGCATTTTATTGTGAGGCAAACAATTCATTTTAAAATAAATACGACATTTCTTATGTAATAATCTTGGCCCAGCAATTGTTGGGTGTTTGAGGAATCTAATGAAAATCTTCGATTTATCACTGTGATTATCATAGTCCCCACTGGTGATAATAACTTACTGACAAAAAATAATCTGAAAAAAGATGATGTGGCAGTTAAAATGAGTTGAATCACATATTCTTTATACTCTTCCCAGAGCTCTCGCAGAATAATTTCATAACCTTGGAAAAGTCACTGACCTCTGTATGCTTCTGTTCTCATCTCTTTAAAGTGAAGATAATATCTTCACCTTATTATCTACTTCGGTGATGAAGGCGTAAAGACTAATAACCATAAAAAGCACATCAGGCTTTCTGGAAGGCAGGCTTAGTGTAAATATAAGGTATTTATGAAACAGTGCACACTACAAGTTTGTAAATATAAAGACAAAGCTTTTATAGTGTGTCTTGGAAAAGGAAAATACACAGGGCAAATAAATCACACGTTGATATTTGTTTTTCTGAAGTACTACTGTGTCCACCATATCCCCTGTACTATTAGTCCAAAGAAAGACCTGAGGAAATTTTTATGTCCTTGCACTTAGCATTCAGCTATGGCTTCCCATTGCTAGGCAGTGAAATACTCATCTTCTACTTTAAGCACCAGATTTACTGCTCCTAATGGGAGATTTGCATTTGTTCTAAGATTACAAATAACAATTATGCCAAAGCAATTACTCTTAACCTCAATTTGTAGCTCTTGCTTGCAGCAGGGCACTTTTGTCTGTTCCATTTATTTTCATTCTCATTTTGGCCTGGAGGTATTTCTAAATAAATCAATCATAGTAGATGTTGGAGCATGTCTATTGAATAACACCTAGGCTGACTATACACACTGTGTGGAGAACAGATGAAACTATAATTCAAATAAAAACAGAAAGGATACTTCTGGGGTCAATTATCTGAATAAATCAAGGGAAATACCTTTTCCCTAGATTAGCTAGATAGTTTGCTCTGCTTTCCACTTATGCTTGTAAGTACACAGGTAGCATTTCATGTAGCAAATATAAAACAAGTAATACACTACCTACTTTATAAATAATTTGTGAGTACTCCACACAGTCTGTGTGAATTGCCTTTATCAACAACCACAATTAATGAAAATCACTAATTATAACTATTAAAATTTATTAAGTATGAAATGTTCGACTTCCTTAAGTACTAAATTTGACAGTTGATATCTCTGACATTTCACTTTGACACTTCTTGTTTTATTTTTATTGTGAAGGTACATCCTCATTCTTTCACATGCACATTGTGGCTTATGATTATCTTTCAGAATTTTTTTAGAGCAATTTTTGTGAAACCATGGATAAGTCAAAAATTCATGTTATTTTCAAATATGAGTTTTGTCTTGGAACCAAGGTAGTGCAGACAGCTTGAAATATCAACGAAGAGTTTGGGAAGGATGCAGCTAATGAAAGCACAGTACAGTGATGGTTTGAGAAGTTCTATTCTGGTGATTTTAATCTTGAAAATGTGCCATCTGGGCGACCTGAGACCAAAGTGGATAACAATGAGCTGAAAGCTGTAGTAGAAGCGAATCCATCTCAACCTACATGTGAATTAGCAGCAAGGTTTGATGTTATTCGTTCAACAATATTGGACCATTTGAAACAAATGGACAAAGTAAAGAAACTGAATAGATGCGGTTTTCATGAATTAAATGAGGATCAGGAGAGCAATTGTCTGGAAGCTTGCCTTTCTTTGCTGTCTTGACATAAAGACGGAACCATTTCTACAACAGTATTGTTACATGTGATAAAAAATGGATTCTTTTGACAATCACAAGCATTTAGGACAATGTTTGGATAAAGATGAAGTGCCAAAACACAGTACAAAAATGAATATTCATTAAAAAAAAACTAATGCTGTATGTTTGGTGATCAGGCACTGGTGGTCCATTATAGCTTCAAGAAACCTGGTCAGTTGATTACAGTGGATGTCTACTGCAACAGATTGGATGAAATGATGAGGATGCTTGCAATTAAGCAGCCAAGATTGGTCAATAGGACAGGCTAATCCTCTAGCAAGACAACACTCAACCACATGTCACACAAACAACACTGCTCAAACTACAGAGGCTGGACTTGGAAACTCTCTGTCATCCACCATATTTACCAGACCTTGCACAAACTTACTGCCACTTTTCTTCCACGCTTTGGACTACTTGGAAAAATATTCGATTCTCAACAAGCTGTGGAAAACACCTTTCATGATTTTATTGCCCCTCGCACTCCAGGCTTTTTCTCTGCTGTCATAAACAAGCTACCTTTAAGATGGCAACTTTGATTAATTGTACTGATTTCTGTTTGAGATATTAAAAAACTACAGCTGTGATTAGAAATCAGACATTTTATATTTAATGACCCAAGACTGTCTATACAGGCAAAAACTAAGGAATAGTCTCCAACTTTTGAGTATAGGGCATAGATAGGAGCACAGTTAAATAATATTAGCGTGTTTTTTCTTTCATTCCATTTTATTTATTTTTTAACTAAATTATTGGTACTTATTGTTTTATCTTTTTTTCAGAGTATTAGGGGGGTACAAACGCTTTGGTTACATAAATTGCCTTTGTATCATCCGACACACACGCCCCTCCCCCAGACAGCATGTACTGCATCCATTTGACGTGGATTTACACACCCCCTCCTCCCCCTTCTTACCTGCCCGACACCCTATGAATGTTACTTCCCATATGTGCACATTAGTGTTGATCAATTAGTACCAATTTAATGGTGAGTACATGTGGTGTTTGTTTTTCCATTCTTGCAATACTTCACTTACAAGAATGGGTTCCAGCTCCAACCAGGATAAATGGTACTGGGAAAATTGGATAGCCACAAGTAGAAAACTGAAACAGGACTCACCCTCTCACCTCTCACAAAAATCAACTCATGATATTTTCTCTTTTAAATCAACTTTTTTAAAACAATAGCCCATTTAAAATTAAATGTTTAACTTGTCAGATTATAAAAATCTCCTACTCCAGGCCTAACAAAATAACTTTTTGAGTTATACATCTTAGGACTGACTGCGCAGTTATGTTTATGCATGATTAACTTTGAGAGTTATCAAAACTAAGGCAATTCCCAATTTTTTCCTTTCAGTTGAGGGAAGTCGTATACATTACTAAGAACTCTTTTTTTGACTATATGTAATGTATATAAATTACGACTAAAGATGAAGCCAAATGATATTAACTGTGTAAGTGTGTGTATGTGTGGTTGCATGCACACACTTACATTTAAAGGTGTATACACTTTTGATTTTTAGGTCCCATTAAAATGATGTTGCTGGCCTCTGTACTGTTCCCTTTGGATAGCAGTCTGTATTGCAAAGTTATCATTCACTGTTCTTTCACTGTTCTCCACTTGAACAAACAGAACAATTTACAATCCTTCTCCAAAAAAAAAGAAGGTAGTGTGCTAAGCTATAATGGCTCTCTCTTTCCCAGGGAGGCAGTCTGCTCAGTAGAGAAAGGAGATCTCACAATTCATGGCCTGCAGATAAGCTATTCACTATAAATGCAAAGGTTAGTTGTTCCAACAAACAGCATGGCTGAAAATTTTTAAAATGTTACTGGTGATTTATTTTATGTATATCTGTTCACAACTAGAGTTAACCAAAGACAATCTTTAAACACTGTCTAAAGATTTTTATTGTAAAATTTTTAAATGTTGGTATAGGTAACAGAATTAGGGAAATTTTTATTTGACCACTTCTTATATTTTACTTAAATATATTTAATTATGTATTCTTAAGTTAAAGGGTTAAGAATATTTTGCTCTAAAATATATATGTGTATATATATTATATATAATATATATAAAATTATAGGGTCCAATTTCCCAGCATGACTGGTAAACCACACAGTAAAATCCATATTCAACAAACTTGATTTCAAAGCCAGAAACCTGACCTGAAACAGAACTCATGGATGTGTTTGTCTTGAGGTGTTTGTGTATGTATGTGCAGATTTAACATGGAAAACATATGCTCAATGTGTTAAATGATAAGGACAAATCTAACGTTTGCACTGCAGGTGGGGAAAAAGAAATATCCTGCAGACATTCTCAGTGGAAATCATGCCAGTAGTGAGCATGGCAGAGTTATTAGGAAGGCATTGTGATATCTCTAGCATGAAGCTATGTAGGATTGGTGTAGTTCTTGACTATATACAGGATCATGTTACTTTGGGCAAATCTTTTAACCTCCTCTTAATCTCATTCTCTTCATTCTGATAATGGTGAAAAAGATTTGTGGTACCTCACAAACCTTTAAAAATCATTAAACATTGTGACATTTTATAAATGCTAAAGCCTTCTTTGTGTGTGAGGTGGAGAGGATTAATAGATGCCATAGGGCTCTGGGAGTAGAATTTGGGTGATGGTTTTACACACAATATCCGTGCCACTAAAGTAGGGGGTGGATATTTTAAAGGTCAGGAGACCTTCATAAGTGATATTTGGCATGATGGAAAAACCTTGGGAAAAATCTTGGCATTCAAAGATCCAAAGATCTGAGTTTAAATCCTATCTAAGGATTATATTAGAATTTATATCTTAGCAAGTAAATAGGGAAATGATAATGCTGATGATTTTTTTTTCCTTTTTTAGAAACTGATATTTATGTTCCATCAACTTTATTTCCATCTTGTTTAAGAGTTTGTGGAAGAAGAGCTTAAGGCCACTCAGTGGTTGTTCCTACCCATTCAGTGGCCTGAACAGTGGGAGCTGCAGACCAGTCTTCCATGGCAGGCTGGGTGCTCCAGTCTTCAGTGTGGAACTGTTGGATGGGCACAGGGGGCACCTGCATGCCTTTGGACCAGTCTGCAACCTCGAGTTGAGTAGTAGTAACTCAAGAACTGGAGCAGTCCATTCACCCTGAAATTCCTCCTTGGTCACAGCTTTCTTAGCAGCAGTGTGCTCTTCCATTTCAACCTCTTTAGGATCTCTGTAGAAATAGAGATCAGGCATGACCTCTACGGATATTCACGGGGGATGGTGCCACGCATGCAGAGAACTTCCTGGACCAGCATCCACCCTGTCAGACCCACTGAGTGAGCTCCCGTGTTGTTGCATGGGATGGCGATGTCCACATAATGCAGAGGAGAATCTGTGTTACACAGAGCAATGGTGAGCAGGTTACCGTAAGACACTTCTGTGAGAGGCTGGTGGTCAGCCCTGTGATTAGTAACCACCAGAAGACGTGGCTCTTGGAATGCTTCCTGGATTTGTTAGTGAAGCTTCCAGGAATGAAGCAGCCAGCAACAGGAGTGGCTCTGGTGGCAGCAGCAAACTTCAGGACAGCTACCTGGCCAGTATTCCTGGAGTATATGACATTGATATCAGCAGGGTTTTCAATGACAACAATGGCATGAGTGCCAACAGAAGCTTCTTCCAGGTCCTCTTCAGATTTATGATGTAGATGTCATCACTTTTCCTTTTGTAGATGTAATGTAGACTCCCATTTGGAAGTCAAGGTTGGTGCCACCTACGTGGGTTCCTGCTGCCAAGAATTTGATGACATCCTCCTCCTTCATTTGCAGGACATTGATGGCTCTGGACGTTGTACAAATTTCCCTTTAAGTTATAATGGGAATCCAGAACAATGCAATATGGAGCCTTCTCTGGGCAGTGTGGAAAGGGGAAATGATTATTATATTAACCAGAATGATGAAAAATCTGGCAGAGAAAGAAAAATTTGGGGGAAGAATAAAAGCAATGAGTGATTGTCACCCAAGCTGGTAACCCTGACATGTAGAACAAATGAGCTTCTCAAGGTCACAAAATTTGAGGTGAAAGGTGAGAAACTGGTGACAAGGAGAAGGTGCTGAGACTATTATAGGAGAAATCAATTGATGTAAGTAAATGTTTCACAGTTTGGGTGTAATAAAATACCTGAAGATTCAAAATTCTGAAGTATAGTACGATATGATTTGTAGTTTTGGTATTATGACTGCTCTGTAAAAATGCTTATGAACTCATTTTATCCAATTTTATTAGCAGTCTCACAAGGAAATTACAAATTTTAATATTTAACTTTTTAACTTTAAAGATCTCTTTAAGACATTGAGTTGTTAGAAAAGGGTAGAAGCTAGTTTACAAGCTCATATTCTAGATTATGTTTCTCTTTGCCAATATTATAATGTGTGCCACTACTTATTTTAACAAGCAAATCCTCCCATTGGAAAATTATGCAGAAGGGGCATTTACAGGATAATAGAAATAACATGCTTTGTCTTAAAATTCCTTTTGTTCATGATGCTATTTAGTTTAGGAATAAAGAAGAGCAATGTGGGTAAAATAAAGTAAACATTGTCTTTCAAAGCCCATGTTTTCCATACAGCTCTCTAATGACAACCAATTAGACACCTGATTTTAAATTATTTTGGTTAGAGTTGTAAAGATCTTTATTTATTTTTAAAAATATCTGACTTATTTTATTACTCTCGAAAACATGACATTGACGATTTTTTTTAAAAAAAGGAAAGAAGTGAACTTGCAGGTCTATTAATTTATTTGACTATTCTTTCATCAAACTTATAGCCTTAGTAAATGTCAAATATTGATTAAATGGATAATAGGGTTCATGATTGGTTTTCCTTTATAAGAGTGCAAATTTTTGTTTCACATTTTCCCTGTAAAATATGTAAACGGGTACATTAAAGTTCAGTGATAATTCTGTTATTCAACGAGGACATAAAGTATAGCATGTGGTTAATTAAACATTTGGATTAATAGAGCAATAGCATACATTATTGAAGAACCAAAACGCACACATTGTAAAACCTGTACTGACACTACTTAAATTTTTTCTTTGATTCAGATAATCCCAAATTCCTTTAGGATTTTGCAGAATACTGTGGTCACTGTGGTCACCATTATGCACATTAACCAGTGTCATACTTTTTAAATGAAAAGAAAATTCTATCTTGCGAACCAAGAACATTTTGGTGGCTGCTCTCATATATATATAATTCAATACAGAGCTGAACGGTATAGCAAGTTTTTCTACTCATCCATACCTTTCAAACCATTTTTTCTTTCATTAAGACTAAAACAATTTATGAAAGAGGCCAGTTTGAAGCATTTTCTTTCCTGTCAGCTTGTGGGCTGATGATGTAATACAATAATCCATCATAGAGCCAGGGAGCCCTGCTGATGGATTACAGCAGTGGATCATCCATGTGCTGTTGTGCACTGTAATATACCATTACTGGGACACAAAAGCAAAGCAGCTTTGAAAGAACTAATAATGCCAGGAAAAGCTTTGTTTGGAATTTTTTTTAAAGGTGTTGTTAATGATTGTAGGAGATGGGAAATGTTGATAGACTAGCTGAACAAAACATAAAGGTGTCACAGAAGAGAAAACCGAAGTTTTCTAGGTTCTGATTTATCCTGAAATTTACTTCCTACGTTAAGAAAACAAAAACAAAAACAATGTAAGTCGTCTCATATCTGATGAGAGTGATTAGGTTTAGAAATATCCATGGGTAGTGAATGATGATCTCATGAAAGGAGAAAATTTAAAAATACTTCCTAACCTGAAGAATAATGTTGATGCTTTTCACAATTATACCTAGAAGACGTTCTAGTCTAAGTAGATAGTGGTATTCTATAGTTAGCAATAACCTTAATACGGACAGAACTGATTAATGAAAATTCTCTTTGTAAAGTTTAATTTCATCTGTTTTCCACTTTGAGATGAAGATTCAAGGAACTTGTTTGTGAACACATAGCTAACAAATGGTGGATAGAAGAGAAAACTCTAAGTCACTAGACTCTAAATCTAGCCTGGTAGAATACAAAGAGAAAAGATCTGTATATATCTTCCTCTCAGGGTTGGGTGTTGATAAAAAGTGATAATTCATATACCTAATCCTGTGCCTGACAGAAAGGAGCCACAGAATTAAAATGATATTTTTCTTTCCTTTCTATCACACTCATTTAATCAGATGCCTCTTCCTTGAATCATAGGCTGTGATACCACAGGAGATGTGAACCCACGGGAAGCTAACATAGTCATAAGATCACAGAACAGTCATCACACTGTTTCTTAGCGCAAATTCAGGGTCAAGATCCGCAGCTATTCTCTAGTTGAGGACAATCCAATAGCTTCTTCAGAAAATAACACAGTAAAAGTTAGAAGAATGGATGAAAAATTCCTATTAATTTCAAGAAATCAATTGCAAACTATAGAATTTAATATTCAGTTGATAATACTGGATCTTAAAAAGCAGAGGAAAAAATAATAGTTTTATTAATCACATTCTTAATGAATGAAAAATGTGAAGCAACTGCTCTTTTTAATATACATATATATTTATTTGTAATTATTATGGATACATAATAGTTGCATATCTTTAGAGGGTACATGTGATGTTTTGATACAGGCATACAATGTGAATTAATCAAATCAGGATAATTGGGATATCCATCACCTTAGGCATTTAACATTTCTTTAGGAACATTCCAATTCCACTCTTTTAATTATTTTAAAGTATACCCTAACTTACTGTTGTTTTTTTAATTTTTTTTTATTTCAGCATATTACAGGGGTACAAATATTTAGGTTACATATATTGCTTTTGCCTCACCTGAGTCAGAACTTCAGGCACATCCGTCCCCCAGACGGTGCTTATATCCCATAGGTTTTGATATGTTGTGTTTTCATTTTCATTTGTTTCTAGAAATTTTTTAATGTCCTTCTTAATGTCTTCATTGACCCACTTGTCATTCAGGAGCATATTGTTTAATTTCCATGTGTTTGTATATTTTCCAATGTCTCTCATGTTATTGATTTCTAGTTCTATTCCATTATGGTTAGAGAAAATACTCAGTATGACTTAAAATTTTTGAATTTTTGTTACTTGTTTTGGGGCCTAACATATGGTCTATCCTTGAGAATAATACATGAGCTGAGGAGAACGTGAATTCTGCAGCCGTTGAATGAAATGTTCTGTAAATATCTATTAAGTCCATTTGTTAAGTGAGGTTAAGTCTAATGTTTCATTGTTGATTGTCTGTCTGGATGATCTGTCCAATACAGAAAGTGAAGTGCTGAGGTCTTTAATGATTCCGTATTGGGGTCTATCTCTTTCTTTAGTGCTGATAATATTTGTTTTACATATGTGGGTGCTCCAGTGCTGGGTGCATGTATATTTACAGTTGTTATATTCTCTTGCTTAATTGATCCCTTTATCATTATATAATGACCTTCTTTGTCTCTTTTTACATTTTTTGTCTTGAAAACTATTGTATCTGATAGAACTGAAGCTAATCCTGCTCTTTTTTTTTCATTTGCAGAGAATATCTTTTTCCATCTCTTTATTTTCAATCTATGTGTGTCTTTATAGGTGAAGTTTCTTGCAGACAACACATAGTTGGCTCTTATTTTTTATCCATTCAGTCACTCTCTGCCTTTTGATTGGCAAACTTAATCCATTCTCATTCAATGTTATTATTGACAGGTACGGACTTACTACTGCCATGTTGTTATTTGATTTCTGGTTGTATCGTGGTCCTCTCTTTCTTCCTTCATTCTTTCCTGCCTTCCTTGTTAAAAGTGATTTTCTCTGGTAGTGGCTTTGATTTCTTGCTTTTTGTTTTTTGTGTATTTCTTGGAGGTTTTTCTTATTCGAGGTTAAAATGGGGCTTGTAATAAACACTTTATAACCAATTATTTTAAACATATGACAATGCTGCTTAAACGAAAATAGACAAATAAAGAGAAATCTAACAGAGATTCTACCTTTTAACTCCATCCCCCCTGCTTTATAACTTTTTGCTGTTCCATTCATATGTTTTATACTGTCTATCCTTCAAAAAGCTGTTGTTATTACTTTGATAGGTTTGTCTTTTAGTCTTCCTCCTCAAGATATAAGTGGTTTATACACCACAATTACAGCAATAGAGCATTCTGTATTTGTGTACTTGCTGTCACCAGTGAGTTGCATATCTTCAGATGACTTCTTATTATTCATTAATATCTTTTTCTTTCAGATAGAATAATTCCTTTCATCAGTTCTTATAGGACAGGTCTGGTGTTAATGAAATCCCTCAGCTTTTGTTTGTCTGAGAAAGTCTTTATTTCTCCCTCATATTTGAAGGATATTTTTGCAGGATATAGTATTCTAGGGTTAAGATAGTTTTTCTTCAGCACTTTGAATATGTCATGCCACGCTTTCCTGGATTGTAAGGTTTCCATTCGAAGTCTGCTGCCAGACATATTGGAGCTCCTTTATATGTTATTTTTTTTCTTGCTTCTCTAGGACTTCTTATTTATTCATGACCTTTGGGAACTTGATTATTAAATGCCTTGAGGTAGTATTGGTTAGGTTAAATCTGCTTGTTGTTGTATGATTTTCTTGTATCTGAATATTGATATCTTTCTCTAGGTTTGGAAAATTCTCTGTTATTATTTATTTGAATAATTTCTTTCTTCTACCCTAATAAACTTTCTAACCCACTCTCTCTCTCTACCTTCTCTTTAAGGCAAATAATTCTTAGGTTTGCTTTTTAGGCTATTTTCTAGATCTTATAGGCATGCTTCATTCTTATTTACTCTTTTTACTCTTCTGACTGTGTATCTTCAACTACCCTGTCTTCAGGTTCACTAATTCTTTCTTCTGCTTGGTCAATTCTGCTGTTGAGAGACTCTGATGCATTTCTCAGTTTGTTGGCATGGATGTGGAGAGATAGGAACACTCATACACTGCTGGTGGAACTGCAAACTAGTACAACCTTTGTGGAAAGTAACATACTTCATAAGATACAACATAAGATACTTCAAAGAGCTACAAGTAGAACTACCATTTGATCCAGCAATCCCGTTACTGGGCATCTATTCAAAGGTACAAAAGACATTCTGTAAAAAAGACATCTGCACATTCATAGCAGCACAATTCACAATTGCAAAGATGTAGAAATAACCCAAGTGCCCATCAATACATGAGTGGATTAATAAAATGTGGTGTATGTATACCATGGAGTACTAGTCAGCCACAAAAATCAATGGTGATCTAGCACCTCTTGTATTGTCCTGAATGGAGGTGGAGCCCATTCTCCTAAGTGAAGTATCACAAGAATGGAAAAACAAACACCACATGTACTCATCATCAAATTGGTATTAATTGATCAACACTTAGGTGTACATATAGTAATAACATTCATCAGGTGTCAGGCAGGTGGGAGTGGGGAGGAGAAGTTGGGGATATTCACACCTAATGAGTGCGTGTGCACTGTCCAGGGGATGGAAATCCTTGCAGCTCTGACTTGGGTGTGGCAAAGGAGATAAATGTAACCTAAACATTTGTATACCTGTAATATTGTGAAATAAACAAATAAAAAATAAATTCTTAAGCTCTAGAATTTAATGCTTGATTTTTTCAATATTTCAATCTCTTTGTTAATTTCTCTCATAGGCTTCTGAATTCCTTCTCTGTGTTGTCTTGAAGTTCACTGAGCTTCTTAAGGACAGCTATTTTGATCTATTTTGAGTTCTTTATCTTAAAGTTTACCTATCTTCATCACTCCAAGATTGGTCACTGGTACCTTATGTAGTTGATTTGGTGAGGTCATGTCTTTCTGGATGTTCTGGATGTTTGTGGATACTTGTCAAAGGCTGGCATTGAAGAGTTAGGCATTTATTTTCATCTTCACAATCTAGGCTTGTTTGAACCCATCCTTCTTGAGAAGTCTTTCCAGATATTCAGAGGGAATTGAATGTTGTGGTCTAAGTCTTTGATCATTGCAGCCATCTCAGCACTGGTGGTGTCCCAAGCCCAGTAATGCTGTAACTCTTGCGTATTCCTGGTGGCACCATCTTGGTGAACTAGGATAAGATATGAGAGAGTTCCCTGGATTACCAGGGAAAGTCTCTCACTCTCTTCTCTCACTCTCTGTGCTGGGCTGCGAAAGCAACTGATCTTAAAGGTAAGCAAATGGCAACAGTTCCTGATCTGTGAGGGGTTGTTGTCCCACCAAAGTGGATCTTTACCTGGATATTGTGGTTTCCTTCTAGATGTTTCATTTTGGCAAACTAAAGAATGGTATTATAGTCTAAAAACCATTTCATAAGAGTAAGAGACAGAAGAATGGACTAAATAGGGCCTAGAGAAAGGGAGAAAAAAAGCTAAGAAGAACATGAGAGTTATGTCTATTTGTGAGTGAGGGATATGATAGAGTCATGTTAATATTGCTCAAAAGTCATAACTAGGACACATGAGTACAAGATTACGGGAGCCTGATTGTTCCTCAATTTAGAAACTAAATTGTCCAAAACTAGGTTTGGCTATATTTTTCTCTGACTACTTAGGGGCCAACTATCATTGTTTACCTAAACGCTGACCATTCCCTGTATTCAGTGAAGATTTGAACTAGCTATCTAAGCCCTTCCAACTCTAGAGTTCCTGCTTTTGTGGGAATAAATGGAAGCTGAGATGCATAATGATGAAAATCTCGAATCACAATGAAACAATTTTTTACATAAACACGTGCAAGCACACATTCAAGCACATAGTAGGTACTGAATAAATATTTTTCTTCTTTGATTTCCTCCAGAAATTTCATGTAGATATTACCTAAGTCTATGTGGAGCCCATATAATAAATCATTTTTTCCAGGAAAGGTTGTAGATCTAGCATGTGAAACTCTGAAAGTGAGTAAAGGTTTTGAGATATTAATAAATTGTTTTGTTGTTATTGCATTTCTAAGATATGACCCATTAGCTTAAATATTATTCATATGGTTTTCCATCACAGATTTGGAACTGATTTCATAGTGCTTTGCTCAACTGAGTAGAAAAAGGAAAAGATAAAGAAAACACAAATCTACATTATCAAGTTGTTTGGTCAATATTTTCTCCATGAAAACAAAAGTGACATATACATAGTATGTGTGTATATCTACCTATCTATCTATCTATCTATCTATCTATCTATATCTATGTGAAGGAAATGGTACAATGATTGACATTTGGCTAAGTTAATCCCTTAAAGACATACCAATTTTAAGTGTTGTCACATTGATTCAAGAATGGAATAGATAATACTGAATGAAATTTTCTCCTAACAATTGATTAAAAACCAAAGATGTTAAAGTTAAAATGTAATATGAGAAGACTATCCCATGTAGGACTTCTTATTCTACAAAGTACATTTACAAGTATTTTTATTTAATGTGTGGATAGCATAAAACAAGAAATATATTCCAGTTAACAAGACTATTGTGATGTGAAGATGCTAAGGCAGGCTACTGTGTTTTCAAGCAGTGTTTGGCAAAGGTAATCTGGCAAATGTTTTATAGAAAGATTGAGTGGTAGAAGTTAGAACTGGGTACTAAAGGTATGGTATGGACATGATGTGGTGAGGCCTGTCCAAGGCCGGTGACAGTAACAAAAACAAATGCAGTTACAAAAGCAGAAATAATAAGACATGTTTGCATATGGGTAGAAGTAGGAATGAGATGGCAGGGGAAAGGAAGGAAAGTTGATGGTCACTCTAAGATAGTGAACCTATGTGGCTACGAATATAACATAACTATAGGGAGTAGTAGATAGATAACAGGAAGGGAAGATGGTTTTGAAGAATTATTTCCTATATATGATCATAATGATGATAGCAGCTCGTATATAACACTGTCTGTCAAGCACTGTTCTTAAGTGCTTTACATTTACCAACAATTAATCTTCACAAAAACCTTATCTGGTAAATGTTCAAGTTGACATGATTGAATGAAGTTAGAAATGCAAAGATTATTGCTCTGGAATTTGACATTTACTAACGAAAATAACCATTTTTAGTTCTTCAGATGCCATTGTTAAAGTTATCTATTGCATTGTTCTGTAGGAAGTAGATGGGAGTAAATACATAGAGGAGAAAGCAAAGTGTTCAGACTAGAAGTTTATGCATTGCAGTAATCTCTTACAAAATACTTTATAGAAGTATAAAGATGAATATGAGGAAATGAGATGTCAGCTGCTCAAGAAAAGTTCTTATGGAAAAAAAATACCAAATAAGAAATATATTCTTTAACTTCTGATTTCATTGTAAATAATAAATTCATTGTCAGAGGGTGCTAAGCAATTTTAATAATAGAAACAATGCTTAAGCAACTGACAACTATGACTGTATAAAAGGACTTCTTATTTTGTTTTTGGAGGAAGATGTATTTAGGGGAAAGGGATCATCAGGATCTTCAAGTCTACAGCTTCCTCATAAATGGCTCATGGAAAAAAAAAATGAGGCAATGCAAGTATAGCAAAATACCGACATTTGAAAAGTCTGGGTGCAGTCCTTTGTATAATTCTTAAAACTCTTCTGTAAGTGTGAAACTATTTAAAATACAAGATAAAAGAGGAAAAAAAGTAATGCACTCTGTTTGCAGACCCTGTATGCGTGTGTGTATGTGTGAGTGAATGTGTGCATGCCATGCACAGTCATATGTATTTATTTTGGGAGAGTTCTGAAGCTTGACAAAAGGAAAAGAATCCATGCTAAAAATCAGGAAACGAACAAAACTTACATTTTCCATGAAAAAGAAAATCCTACAGAAATTAGTTTCATCTGGCCCATTTCAAGTACTCATGAAATGATACTGTTGTGGCTGCAATGCTGACTGAGATCAATCCCCCACGGAGGCTGTCATAGCATCCTGTTAAATGCCTACGGAAGGTTAAGCATAACAATAATAGTTTAAGAGCAGTGGCTAGTGGATAATTGCCAAAAAGCTCATTGGAATTTCAAAGGGTAGGATAACAGGTGATAACTCACTTTGATGACTATAGTACAAATAAACTGTGGAATTGGACCAGCCGCCTAACTTGATTAATCCCACAACCTCATAACCTAAGGGACTTGTCTCTTGCTGCCTCTCTAAATTTTTTTCTCTTCTGTGTGATCTCCTCTTTATAAGTATTCTTTGACTCTCTGCCTCTTTTAGAAAATCTCTCTTCTTGATGGGCTTTCTTTCTCTTTTCCATCACCCAACTTTTCACTAGATTCTGTTTCTTTTTCTTATCCATTGTTGAGAATAATTAGAGCAAAATGTACTTTTATAAAACTGAGTTTTTGTATTTAGTGAGAACAATGTGAGCCTTATAATTATATATCCAGAGCTGAGTTTTTCAAATGTTTCTCTCAATTAAAAACTTCCCTTAAATTTCTATTTCCTTAGATTTGACCCTTTATTTATTTGTTTGTATTTGAGTAACAGTATTTAAAAAGGCTCAAAATTTAATCGTAGTTATGTAGGTATAGACACCAAGGGTGAAAAATCTTATAAATATTTTATATTTGGTTTACAGAGTGCCATGAATTCAGACAACTGTGGATAAAAAATAAGCAGTTTTACTCTGTGGTAGTAGCCATTCCCTAGGGAGCTGGTGAAGATATTTTACAACAGATACAGCACTGTCCAGTACACACTGGATGAATAGCAGCTTGGCAATTCCTGACTTGACCCAGTTGTTACTCAGTAAAGAATTCTTCTCTACTCTACAGAAAAAAAATTTTATATCTCTTCATGTACATTTTGAAGACTTCAGAAACACCATTTTAGAAAGGGAGACTGAAAAAAGATGAGGGCATCCAATAGTTGTGAGGAGCCATTACCATGGCCTGTATTAAAATAGAAAGTGCTGGGAAAGGCCTGAAGAATGAAGGCAGGTGGCTTACTAGGTTGGAGTTCAGGAGCCAGGACATGATAAGCTCATGTCTCTCCTAAACCTTGACTATTTGATTAATGGCTTTTTCAAACTACAGAATCCTGCCGTGCCTCCCTCATCACCTCCCCTAACGCCTCACCCTGTGAAACACATTTATACCCACACAAAAAGTACCGTTCTAAGTGAGTGATTCTCAAATATTAATGTGCACACTAATCATCCGGGGATTTGGCAAAAATGCAAATTCTGACTCAGTAAATTTGAGACAGGGTCTGAGATTCTGCTTCTATAACAAGCACCCAGGTGTGTCTGGCGCTTCTGGTCCATAGACCATACTGTGAACAGCAAGGCTTTATATCACAATGACTTCCTGATGAATTTCAATGATATTCTATCTTATATTGTCTCTAATGTTTATAGGCTTATAAATGTTATCTCTCCCTTACCCCAGATTTATAAACTATTTGGGATTTGGTTACTACTTATGTTTTATTCCCTCCTAATGTACAATAGAGTTCCAGATACAGAGTAGGCATTCAAGGATAACATGTTCAAATAAATTCTACTTTAAGGGTATCACTTTACATAATATTTGCATAAAAAAATTCTACTTCACACAAGATAAACTTGTGTGTGAAATTTTGTTGGTTAACACTCCAAAATAAAGCAGAATAAAAATTATAATTGATTTGAGGAGGGAAAACACACTTAACAAGACAAGTAAACATAAAAAAAAATATTGCTGCTCTTCTGTCCAATCTTAATGCCATTTAAACATAACATTTTATCTGTCACAGCTATTCCATCCCACTTATGACCCTCCAAAAATCCCGTAACCAGAGGGACTAGTGGGCTGGACAACATGCTTTCTACTTAGGACAAAGGCAAAGAGTCAATTTTAGTTAGTGGGGTTACAATCTTAGGTTGTTGTTTAAGGCTGGAAAGTACTAAAGACAAAATTGTGTAGAAGTGAGTGAGCGTTCTAACAGGGGAAAGAAAAAGAAAGGAAGAGATCTAAGAAAATATCTTATATGTATTTATGATGTTTCTTCTAAGAACTTTTATCTCTTTTCTTCCCCCATTCTCCTTGCAGAACTCTCTCCTTGCTTCTACGTATGCATGGAGAAGATAGGACTAGAACTCATGACCAGGGCGATCTATTTCCAAGAGGTGAAGAGGTTTGGGTTGCAAGTAAGTTTCTAAATCACTTACAGCTAAAAGATACATTTGCAATTATCTCATCCAAACTTTCCTTTATAATAAATTTCTAACATTTATTGAACACCACCAAAGTATTAGGTATTTTGTCTCCTTTTAGTTTTTTGGGGAGGAAGAGGGTTATGTCTACTATTGCATCTGGAAAAATGCAAAGCATATTTTACAAATGGATATCCAGATTGTCTAAATCTATTGATGATAGGGAAGGAAATGTTGTTTTTTAAAAAAACTTTCATCTATCATATTTGGTAATGACCCATACTACTTATTAATAAGAAAAAGTGAAAACATTATATAAAAATATACCATACTTCCCATTTTTCTTAATATGCTAATACACAAAGATGTAAAGGAGAACAACAGCATGTTTTTAGGTTACCGATTACACTGGTCTTTGTGTCTTATGTTTTTAGTTAAATAAGCATCTTGTTAAGAAGCATCCTTGAATATAAATGATCTAAAAATCTTGTTCTCAGCACTTTGATCAAACTGGCTTTGCAGTAAAACATCCACGTTCTCTCCAACACATCCACATATCCTCAGGTCTACAACTCACCAAGTGCCTTTAAAATTCTTTCGTTAATACAATGTGCAATGAAAATAAAAAGCATTTGCATTTTATTTAAGAATATACATGTATATTTATATTATATATAAATATTTCTTAAATAAGACTATAGAGAGTTTAATTTAAAAAATCACATGATTTAAAATAAATCCTTACAAATAATAGTAAGATATTTCTATTTACCAGAGCAAGTGGTACTATAGTGTAGAGAGAGAATAAGTATAGTTTACAATTAACCTGGCCAGCTAGCTTTGCAAAAATGTTATTTCGAATTTTGACATTAACTGTAAATTTTGTGCAAAAATCAGACTTTGTTAAGATTATACCTTTTCAAATTTGCACGCTACAAACTGTATTTTACTTTTTGAATATGAAGATCTTCTTAAGTGAGATATCTCCCTATGTTTTATATTAGACCATTTTAAAGTTAATATTATTCTTAAAACAATTACCTTTGATACATTAAATATGGAATCTTACTCTCAAATCTATAATATGATTTTATGGGAAAAATCTCACTCTTCTCATTGACAAATGACTATATAAAGTCACTGAGTGAAAGGAGTTTCTAAAGGTTTCATTCAAATTACATCATCTTATTTTATTTAGAAAACTAGGACCATTAAAAGAACAAAACAAAACAAAGAAATATATTAGGTCAAAAAGAAAACACAGGCAGCACAGATGAACGTATTTCTGGAAACCCAGATGACCCTGTCTGAAATATCTCCTAGACAGCTTTCCCAGAGAAATAAAATGTTCTGGGAATAGCTGTTAGTTAAAAACATTCACTACAGTATTAAGGCAGCCGGCGGACATCTATGATGTCCCCAAAGTCACTGTCCAGCAAATAACATGTTTTAGCCACCCCATACAGGCCTTACAGTAGAAAAGAAAAAGAGCATGACACTCTTTATTTATTTTTTTAAATGTTTTCCACCAAGGTCTCTACCACTGCTCCTTTATGCCTTGACTGGTTAAAGCTAGTAAATTTTCTTCTCACAGCCTGTGTGCTTAAAATAACCAATATGTGCCTTAAATTTGGCCTCCTGCCACTTTATGTTATCACAGAAAGGTGTTTTAAAAAGTATTGTAGCTAGATTACAAATGAAGGCAGAAACATTTGTAAGGAACAGAATTAGAGGAATAACTTTCTTTCTGTAAGGCTTATAAAATGGATTTCACTAAAATATGCTTTGCTATCTGCAAACACTCCAAGGCTTCCTTTAGATTACAAAAAAAAAGATGTAAACATATAGAGATTCCAGTTCTTGCCACCCTTATTTCTTTACTCATTTTGATGCTTCTTGTTTCATTTTACATGCTCTTGATTATTTTCATTGCAATTTATACTATGTACTGCTTCTGTAATATAAACGACGTTAGCCAGGGAGACGTTTCTTTTGTCTGAAAATGAGACAAACTAAATGGAAAAAAAAATCCATTACACCCTTAGTAGCTATGTTATTTGACATATCATTGAAACCTAAAAAACATACTAGCCAGATTTTCCTATATTGTCTAATGAAAAGTTTGCAAGCGTATTTTCAGTATATATTGTTCACAAATGCTTCATTGTTCCCTGACAAATGGTCTGTAGCAAATCTCTAAAATCTTCTCTTGCAGTACTACTGCTTAAAAGATTCATACTATCAAACACTGCACCTCAAAGGCTAATGTCTACTCTCCAAATTTCAAATACTGTAGCCTAATAAAAATTTAAAGAGTCTGAGCTCCTCTTCAGGGAGCAGCTGCCAAGCATCTTTTGAAAGAAAGAAACATAAACAGCCTCCACCTAGATTACTAATGTCTTGTCTTTGAGAAAAGATAAGTAAGGACAAGTACTTTTAATAGAAAAAAATCCAAGTTATGGTATTTGATGTTAAAATGATGGGCTTTTGATCTCTCAATAACTGTGCAACAAAAACATTCCAAATATCTTGGATGTATTTATAAAGGAAAAATAAAAATCTGTATATATGTGTATTACATATATATACACAAATACACTCATATGCATGCATACATATACACATGCAAACACATGAACATATACATACATACACACATATAATCTATTTGGGGGACATTGCAGGTTTTTTTCTCTTTAACTGCTTTCATTGTCAATTTTCTGTGCAAAGTCTGATTTATCCTGCTCATAGCTGTATTTCATTAAATCATAGCTGCCCTGGAGACCAAACAAAGTTCATTTTCGTTGAACAGCATTTCACATTTTGCTCTCTCTCAACACATTTCATCAATGATCCTTCATTTACGCTTTCTGGTTCAGTAAAATTCTTGTAGTGATATTCCTTCATAAAAGCTTGATCTGGAATATTCTGTGTAGAAAGGACCAAACCACTTACTCTGCATCACCTACACAACAATTTATTTCAGGGCAGAGAGCTCTAAATTAAATGGGAAAGAACACCACTTTCTTCCACAGAAATGAAATCTCATTTTTTTCCATATGGTATCTTAAACTTATTTGAAGTAAGTTTAGTATTGAAGTTCTTAGTAAAATGAAGGACAAACTCCTTTGTGATCCATTTTCAGTCCAGGATGCAGTCTGCTGACATCTACTCTGAGAAGGAAAAATGCCCATCTTAAAGAATAATGACGGTTTTAATCTCCTTCCTGATTCTCTAATATAATTCAGTGAAGATGGATTATATTCAAAATTTGCTAAGGGCTATTAACCACATTTGGAAATGAATCACATTTACATTTTATTTAGGTTATACTATGTTTCACTCTTGCAAATGCTAAAGACAACAGAATACACAAATGTGGAAAAACGATAGACAGCCATTTTAAATTGGCCAATATTTGGAAAAATAGTGACTTCTTTTAGGGGGGAAGGATTCAGTCAATTCACTCAAATCATCTTCATTTACAAATTTAGTGGTTAAATTCGTATTCATACATAAATTTTTATCCAAATTATCTTGAGAATCCGATTGTTTCTAAACATTATAAGCCATTATAATACAGCATTTTATTTAAAAATTTAAATAATGTTTAATAATTAAAAATTGAAAATGTGACTTATTAAAAAACCATTTAAATTAAAACTTAAAAAGCTTCAGGGTTCAACATGCAGCTGATTTAAAAAAAAATCATACTACAACATATTGTGGTTTTATTCTGTATTGATGTGCTAACTAAATTTAAATTTAAGAGAATCATAAACATTTCAAGGATGTTTTATTTTAAAATCATGAAAAATTAAGTATAAATATGAATGTGATTAATAAGTTGTAGAGTTGATGTTAGAGACCAAGAAAACATTTAATTAACACTTCTAGCCAGACTATACGCTATTTTTAGTAGAATTTGCTCTGTAAGCAAAATACTACATGTACCTACATCTGAAGGTATTCTCAATGTGTGTGGGGAAGTGAATATCAACATATCTACCTTCACATTTTTTTAAATCTAAGGGAAATAGAGGTTAAAATTATCCTTGAAATGTTACCTTGCTTACATTAAGTACAATCATCACACTAATCATGGTCCTATAACATGCAACTGTCACAATTTGTCGAGATTAAAATTGTGCTAAGTTCTATGAAGGGCTGAGAAAGAGACTAATAAGGGAGTGATATGTTATAGTTAAGCCTCTTCAAAGTAGTGCCATTTGAACTAAGACTTGAAAACTACCCAGTCAGCCAATAGAAGAACCTGGTTGCCCGTGTAGAGGACCCAAGCTGCTGTTTGAAGGCTGCTGAGCACGGTGAAAGACGGAGATGAGAAGCAGGAGGGAAAGTCGCGAAGGTAGGCGAGGGCTAAGTCATACAGAATTTAGCAGAGGCAAAAGTACAGGCAAGGTATGTACTTTTTATCCTAAATACATGAAAAGCTATTGGAGACTTTTAAGCAGATGAATAAGATTATTTGATAAACTTTTAGAAATGATCACACTAGCCACTGCACAGATAATAGATGGTACACAGAAGTGGATGGTTCATGGATTATCATGTTATATTAAGTACCTGGTTTTCTTAGCTGGGAATGAAATAAAAATGCTTCCCCATAATATGATAGGACTGACTGGATGCTCAATGAGTGTTATGCTTAGGCCTAAATGATATGTCTTTTCAAAATAATATATTTGGTAGGCAAAGTACTGTTTATCTTTAAATATTTTATTGTTTCACTGACATTAAGAACATCTGCTCCTTCTCATGAAGAACCCTAAATATGATAAATATGGTTTAGATAATATATTTATGTGTATACATGGATAGATAACAGAAAAATACATATTGTGTGCTTTTTTTTACTATGTGAACAGTATATGGTACATTTTGGATAATTATAGATGAAAAGTTTAGTTCTACTTTTCTTCAAATATTTTGGAGTTTTAGTTAACAATATTTATTTATCATCACTGTACTTTGCAATGCAGAAGAATACAAAATTTATACTTGTTCTGGTTGACTATTTTTGAGTGTGATTTGTGATTAAAGCCTTTTCAAACTGTTCTGATATTAAAATAAATACATACAGGTGTTTTTGTACCTGCAGTCTTTCCCTAATAGTAATTTTCTTTTCTATTTATATTATGAGGGCTGAAATATGCTATATGAATCTTC
Organism: Lepilemur ruficaudatus; assembly: GCA_963574885.1. Lineage (NCBI taxonomy): Eukaryota > Metazoa > Chordata > Mammalia > Primates > Lepilemuridae > Lepilemur > Lepilemur ruficaudatus. The sequence goes on from CAUYRT010000221.1 coordinate 41,923, forward strand.
ATGGTATACTTTTTTCTCAGCTAACTTTTAACTCAGAAACGGGGTTTTGAAATAAATCTTTCGTCCATCTGTAGTGTGGGAATCAGTTGAAGAGCAGAAGAGAAAGTCTGACTATTCCTTTAGAAATATCTAGATCTCATTTAATACACAAATGGTTCAGGCAATGATTTGGTCTAAATCAGTCACTCAGCCCTTAATGCAGAAAACTCTGTAGAACGAGGTTGCACACAGGAAATCTATCAACATAACACAGTGATCTGAATAAATCTGTACGAAGCTGTGCATATTATCTGAAGGCTATGTAAAGGTTTACAAAGAACAAATATTTTAGAGATTCGTGGGAACTTAATCAGTTTGTGATAAGTTCTTACTAGAAATTTATTTGGGAACATAAATATGTTCTAACTTACAGGCCTTAGGACAATTTAACATTCCAGAGAAATGCAAGCCCATACTATGGCAGAGATATCAGAAGAAGCTTTTAAAATTGTGCATGTGACCAGCATATTCAATATGACAGAAACTATTTCAAATGCCTGCAGAAGCAACCAGGAGATAATAAAGGTAGAAAGTAAAATCTATGATCATCAACAACATAGATTGATTCATACAGTGGTAGATAGCAATCTTTCAGCTAATGAACATCTTCTTTATAAGTTATAATTAAAAAACAACTTTTTAAAAGCTTGTATAGGTGAGGGTGAGTGAGGAATTGACTTATTTTGTATAATTCAATATTCCAAAGTGAAGGAAGATTGTTTTTGTTACTTTTTATGTGTAAAAGCCACCACTAGTCAATATATATGCTATCATACCCCCACTTTGTTAGACATGCACACTTGGAAGAAAAAGAGGGATTATGTGAGCAGTAGAAGTGTTTTGGACACAGAGGAACATGTCTATGATCCAGGGAATTTGAAGACAGAGGAGAGTGGCTGCAATGAGAAAAATGCTATTAGAGACAAATGGCCTGCTAGATTGAATCCTGCTGGTTTCAGAGGACTATGTTAGGAGGCAGAATTATTGTACTATGGCCAGCGTGCTACAGAACTAAGTTTTCTTTTAGAATTTTTATTAGCAAGAAGTTTATCTTTGATTACTTAATCTTTTCCTCGGCCATTGTATTCTCCTACATTTGGACTTTCTACTGTTCCCCCTCATACTTTCCACTCTAAACAAAACCATGATAGTAATTTACCATCTTTTCCTAAAAGATGCCTCCTGAATCTCTGCTAGATCCTGGCCATGTCCTGTGATGACAGCTTCAACATGATCAGATAAGAGTCTTTAATATCATATGATATCTTATTACATTACAATTTATGACTGTCTTAGTTCTGGTATAGCTGCAACCCCTGCTCCCAACATAACCCTGGGAACATAGCATTCACTCTAGAAAAATGGTTCTCAACCAGGGACAATTTTATTCTATAGGATACATCTGGCAATATCTAAGAACATTTTTGATTGCCACAATTCAGAGGATACAGAGATCAGCAATGCTAGCAAACAAGCTATAATGCACAAGGGAATCCACCAGGACAAAGAATTAATTTGTCATAAAATGTCAATAGTGCTGAGGTTGAGAAACTCTGCACTAGACACATTTGTTTTGCAGTCAACTTTGCCGAAACACATTAATCTTGATTTAAAAAAAAGAGGGCAGAATTAATTTCTGTAGGTGTCAGTATGTATTTACAGTTATAACAATGTTTTTTATATGGACTTATTTCTGATATTTTCAAGAAATGACTGAATTTCTATTGGATAGATTTTCCAGTCTATGTATGGTCTAGGTTACTATGTTCCTTCTTTTATAGTGTAACTATTTTGCTAATTTTCAATTATAGAATATAAGAAGACAGGGATAAATAATGTTTCTAAGTTTTTTCTGGGAAAAGGGGTAAAATAGTAGAGATTATCAATCAACAAGTATAGAAGTTTATCCATGTATTAAATATACATGCCTTGAGTTTATCTACAGGAAAACATTAATTTTTAAGTCGCACTTGACAGAATGCAACACCTGTGTAACCTAACATGTTTTCCCTTTTCTTTTTTCTCCTAGCTATTTAAAAGCTCCCAAACAAATTTAATACCCAACCTCAGTGATGTGCTTACCCAAGTTTCCTATAGTGTGACCAATTGTGTTTTCTTTACTCTCCATTCTGTTTTATTATCTATCATATGTTTTTCCAGTTTTAACTTGTAAATCCCTTTAAATATTTTTAGAGATCATTGGGTTAAAATTTTTGAATTTTATTCAGGTTATCAATATTTTTTCAGTGGCTAAATCACTTTCACAAAGTAAGGAGAGGTTTAAAGGCCATAAAAAATAAGAACCTAACTGTCCTTACATTCAAGGATTTTACAGTTTGATATGCAAATAAAGAAAAGTATGCTTATAACTATTAAACAAAGAGAAGATAAGAACAGACTCCATGTTCAAAATACAGGTGTCACTCATCTTTGGGAAGTAGAGGAGTATGAAGGCTTTGGAATAAAGTTGGCTGCTGAAATGTAAATTTTTAGCAGGTAAATTTTCAAGTCAGAAGAAAATATTTCAAAGGAGTAGTGTGAAGTGAGATGTTGAACTAAGAAAGAATGGTTAAGTTTGGGTTACAATAAGTGTTTTTGGCAGACACAATTAGTAGCTTGCTCAATAATTCTGTCTAGGTCGTGACTGTGTGATCCAATTCTGGCCAATGGAACCTTGGGAGATATCATGAACGGGTTTAATGATACTCTGAAGGTGTTTTCTCCTCATTCAATGTAAATGTATGAGAGCTAAATGAGGTCATGCCTGCTAGATGAGGTTATGCTTCAAGAACTTCCCTTTTTGCCTGCTGAAAATTTCTTCATTGACGTTTTTGCAAATAAAAGCATTCTAATTGATAACATGATCAGATGTGCCTAGACCATTATTATACATAAAAGAAGAGTAGGAAAAAGTGTGAGAAAAAGCTGTGTACTATTACAGCAAGTTTTGAATGGTATAGTGCAATAGATGGTACTTCATTTGGTAGGCCTGTGGAAGGTCTATAACAGTAGAATAATATAATTATGGAAATGTGTAGTACAATTAATAAAGGCTTGACTTTACCACTGTTTTGCCTATATACTGGGGCCAGGAACATAGTAAATGCTAAATAAATATTTGATAAATAATATGAAGGAAAAAATCATGCAAATAGCTATTATAGAGTCTTTAATAATTATTAATGTCTATCTTTGACTCCTATATAATGAATCTATTTAGATCTATACCAAGTAAAATTTCTTACAGCATCTGTAAAAGTATTGATGATGTATGTATCAAACAGATCTATACACTTTAGTGAGAGGATGCAATTAAGCTCTTGTAAATTGGGTTATGCTACTGAGTATTAATTATATGTTACTAAAAATGGATTTAAAGGAAGACAGGTGAGATGGGGGAAGGAGAAAATAGATGTAAGTGTAACTATAGGATCATAGCAATTTGGCATATGTTTTCAAATTAGCAGAGGAATAAATATTGCATATTTATATTTATTTATACATTTGTAAGTAATGGAGAAATACTTAACATTTAGGCATAATTACTTATATCATACCTTCTACAGAAAATGGGTAACTTCTGTAAGATTGTGTTATCCAGAACATGTTGTGTCCACTTTTTCATATAATCTAAACTACTAAAACTGAACAGAATACTAACACATTCATAAGTTACACATTTTTCTAAGGCTATCTTTTTTTTTTTTTAACCAGAAAAATGCTATAACATCTACAAGTGGGAAAATACCCACACTCCTCAATCAAATTGGAGAATAGCTAATGTTTATCACTGACAAAATTAAAACTTCGTTGTTCGGTTTAGTACCTTGAAACTGTGTTATGTCACGTTCTTCATTAAATGACACACATTCCTTTGTAGAAGTGTTTTGCTAAATGCACACCAGAATGTTGGTAATTGGGGCATGCAAATTTGTTCTGCAACTAAGAACAAGAGGAGGATTTAGAAGCTATTTTAATGTGGTAGTACATTTATGTTTAAAGTATAATAATATTCATGTCATTATCATGTATTATTCATATGCAATGTTTGGAATGAAGGTCTTTCCAAATATATTAAGAAACTCTTATTCACAATGATCTAATTAATTCCCAAATCCTCCCTTCCCCTGATTTCAGCAAATGTGAATCTTCTGGCTGAATTATATCACAGGTTCTAAACTAGTACCACATGGGCCAGATCCAGCCAGCAATGTGTTTTGTTTGGCCCACATGGTGTTTAATTTTTTAAATTATTTGCTGGAATCTAAAAATAGGGAGTTATTACCCCCAAAACTCCAGATTTTCAGTCTCTTTCACAAGAAAAATCAGAAGGGCTGGCAACAAGGAACCTTCACTTCTACATCACAAAAATTTGCTGTAGCTGGGTAGACTTGTAGGTGGGGCCCATGTGCACTGATTCCAGGCAGGCTCCACTGCACATGACCTGTCTTCCATTGGTCTCCTAGCACTGGAAACATTTACAGATGCTAGCCATGACATCCTTACATAAACACCAATTCAACTGGATAGTTTAGGCTTCAGCTGTAGTTTGGCATGAATAAAAAAAATATTGGCTACAACTAGAACGGTAATTCTGTAACTGAGGATGAATGGGGAGACCGATCTCAACTATCAAGGGATTCGCTGGTTGTCTATATATAGAAACCATTTTGAAGAAAAAAGTTTTCAATTCTGCTTGAAAAGATGTTTTTCATCCTTGTTAAAATATAGTTTTTTTAAAAAGCATAGTTTTCATGAACTGAATTTTTTTCTCGTAAGCCGATTTTATGTAAACACTACTAAGGAGAATGGTATACTGCATATTACGGATTGTTTTTAAAGGTCCACTTCGTAATTCAGATTCAATTCAGATAATTTACGACAAAATTTATTTGAATGATTTTTAAATGTTCAAAGTATTTGCTTTTATTTAAAATCAAAGCTACAAACACATTTACTAATGGCTAACATTTACTGAACAATTATGAGCTGTTGGTTATAAATTGTTCTGATTACTTTATATATATTATTTAATTGCACAAAAACTATATGAAATATATGCTATTGTTATCCCAACTTTACACCTAGAGATTAAATAACTTGCCTAAATTTGCTTTTTTCAAATTTTAAAATATTTAATTGACAAAAATTGTATCTGTTCAAGGTGTACAACATGATGATTTGATATACATATACCTTGTGTATCACAGTCACATTCTTCAGTGGTAAGAAAGGAAGGAAAAAAGGAAGGAAGGAAGAAGAAAGGAAGCAAGGAAGGAAGAAAGAAAGGAAGGAGAGTAGAATAAATTAATAGAACAGGTTATGTCTACGTACACGTATATATTAATGATAAATTCTGATTCTGAAACTTTTGACGCAGTTGTAAAGTTCGTGTGTGTATGAGGAGGCAAAAGTGCAGGCACACACTAGTCATGATGTAAAATATTTTTCTTACTGTTAAATTTGGTCAAAAAATTTTAAAACTACTGTACTATGGCATATTGGTTCCTCTTACTAGAGTTTATAATATTTAATAAAATTTTGTTAATATTTTGCATAGAAGTCAAGTTTAGATTTAAACATCTTTTAAAATACATACATCATGTTTCCTTAGCACTACAGTGCAAAAAATTACTAAAATGTATTATGACTTTCCAAATCAAGATTAATGGCCATCTCTTAGAATTTTAGGGCATTATCCAGTCTTTTTAAAAGAAGAATTTTATTGAAATACAATCAAATGTGCTACAAAGTGCAAGTAGCAATGTTAGAGACAAGACTGATGATTCATTTTAAAGAACTAAGTGCAATATATGTTTCTTCAGTGCCTTTTTGTTTAACTATTTCATCTATTTTACCTTAAACACTTTATTTCTTTTTATAGATACAAGGTAGGCACACTAATTAATCAGGTGACATTGCATTATTTGGCTTTGTAGTTGTAGTTTCATCAGTAATTAATGTCTGCTGTGAAGAGGTTGTTAAATCCCAAGCTTGTGTCTGATAGAGGAAAATAAACATTGGAGACTGAAATAACTGGCCATAATTTCATACGTAGACTGTTTCTCTGGAGTTGTGCAAGGGGTGCATTGTGGGGAGAGGCTTTAGACCCCCAAAATCTCCACCAGCACCTCATAAAGTCAATCTGAAATAAATACAGAAACCTAAGTTTAAGTCTCTTCTGCTGGCTGCTCCTTGGCCAGCCTACACAAAAAAACTGAGCTGCTGCTCAGGCTACACAACCACCAAGTCTGTTTGGAACACAGAGATTATGAGAGGTGACATCTTGAGGGAGATCAGTTGCATCCTAGGTTGGAGTGATAATTGTAAATTTATGGCCAAGCATCAATCTTAGCACCTTTGTTTTCTGTCATTCTCTTCACTCTGGTTCCATAAATTGAATGGAGTTTTTTTCTAAGTAAAATAAAAATTTCCTGGTGGTTGACAGTGGCTTCAGTTGTCTTCCTGCTCTGTGTAGTCTACAACAGTCTGTAAATTTTTTTATTAAATAGTTCTTATGTAATAATATTTAATGTAAATACTATTATTGATATAAATGTATATATATATTTAGAGGTTGCCAATAATTTGGTATAGTGCATAAAAGTTTGTGCTCCTTATCCTGATCCATATTTCAAATGTCCTACTAAGCCCTATCTGATTTAGCCCCTTCCTAACTTTTAGATGTCTTCCTCTGGTTTGGCTTTTCCCCTTTCTTTCTCTTCCCAGAACACACTGAGCTCATCAATGTTAGGACCTTTGCTTATGTTCTCTTTGTGTAAAATAGTCAGCTTTCAAATTTTCACATTTCTAATGTGAATCAATATCACTACTTGAATAAGCAGAAAATGCATTTAGACAATTCCAACTAACATCGCTTGTAACTCAGAAACTTCACACCTAGGCGCATATGTACCTATAGAGAATCATTACATATATGTATCAGGTTAAAAGTAGGATCAAAAATGATCAGAGCTCGGATGTCTTATGCTCTTTTGGGTAGATGCCTAATAATGCTATTGCTGGATCAAATGGTAATTCTATTTTTAGCTCTTTGAGGAATCTCCAAATTCTTTTCCACAAAGGTTGCATCAGGAAATCCTCTAAAACTGATTTATGTGAATAGCTGTACAACTTGGTAAATTTACTAATAACCATTTAATTGTACACTTAAAATTGAGTAAAGACATGATATGTAAATTACACTTCAATGAAGACAAAAAAAAAATGATCAGAGCTGTGTTAGCTGTAGTACTACTCAAACAGAAAAGCAAGCAAACGGGAAACAGTCCTAATGTCAATCAAGAGCAGAATAGATAAAGACACTGTGATGAATTGATACAGTGAAATACTATGTTTAGTTTTGAAAACAAATGAATATTCATCAATCTGGATGAATGTCTAAAACAAAATGTAGATCCCTCTGGATCCAGTTACAAAACAAAGCATATGATTTCATTTATACAATACATTAAACATATAAAAATAAACCATATTTTTAGGTACAGACATATGTGGTAAAATCATTAGGAAAACTAAACAAGCGATAAATGCAAAGTTAAAAATAGTGGCAACTTTTAGAGATGAGGGTAGGGGAAGTTGAGATGAGAGGGTAAGTAAGATTTTAAAAGTTTTATTTCTTAAGGTAGATTTTAAGAATCTGCCTGTTTTAGTTTTATGCATAAGGTATACAAATGAAATACATAATATGAAAATGATATTAAATAATATCTTCATTGCTCAATATTTAATTTAAAAATCAAAATAGAGACCATTAGTCCTTCTGTATAACATCTTGTTTTATTTTCTCATAACTTATTATCAGAAATGACCTCATTAATTTACTACTGATCTATTTATTGTTCATCTCTCCCTTCTTCTCCACCAGACTGCAGGCTTCACAGAGCTGATACCTGGCCTGTCTGTTTCAATGCTCACGATAGGAGAGTGCCTAGCAATTAGTAGGTATAAGCACATTTATTTGTTGACTTAGTGAATCACCAGCAGATATTTATTACAAATATAACTGCAGAGTAGTGTGAGGGAAACATTTTTAGGTGCATATGCATCTTCTCTTTAAGAGCCTAAGATTTTAATTGAATTTTCTCAATATCATATGTCTTCGGTGAATCAAATCGTTTTCTAATCAAATTGAGTTTCCCGTACATGCACCCATTGCTCTTCCTTGCATAGTTGACCATTGACACGTGTGATTTTTTCTTCTCCACGGGAGGCATTTTGAATTTTGGCATTTAAATGAATCCTAATGTGACAAGATGAAAGATTGGGAAACACTTCAGCAACCCTCCCCTCATCTATTCTATCACTGGATAGGAAAATTACTTGTAAATTTCCTGAAAGATGTAATCCTATTCCTGTTAACTGCCTGAAAAATAATTTGCTTGTATTAAAGAAATTTCTTTCTCTTGCTAATTTCTTAATAAAAAGCAGTGTAGGAACTATTACTCAAATGGCATGGAAAAGCCTGAAATACTTAATTACTAAAGGAAGACCAGAAAAATGTTCAGTGAAGTGTAGCAACAATTATAAAATGAGCTAAGAAGCTATTAAACAACATTTAACATATGCATTTTAAAATTTTGCTTTTACTCAAATTGTACTATTTGGCTTTTAATTATTTTAGAAATAACAAATGATAATACTTTAATGTAGCGATTAAAAATAAATTCCTAAGATCATTCCCCAAAATTGAGTCAGCTAATATAATTTTTTTCCAATAACAAAGTTGTAAAAAATCACTCAACTTTTGGCTATAAAATTTATGAACACTTAGGGAAAAAATAACCTAATTGGAATGATATCTTCTTCCTCAGCTCTTTCCTTAAAATTTAATCGTAGTAAAAATCACTGATTTGTTTTTTAAAAAAAGTCTGCAGGATAGAAAACTTAAGTAAATGCTCTCAAAGAAGAGCAATTTAAGAATTTTAATGTTCCAGAAAGGAGAAAAATAGCCTATAGTAATATGATGTAATGTCTAAGCCTAAGTTGCTGGACCATATTGCATGAGTTTGAACACTATTTTTGCCACTCATGCGTGGGTTGTATGGCATTCAGTAATTTACTTTCTTTTTGCCTCATTTAGTCATCCAAAAATGGGGAAGATAATAATAATAGTCCCTGTCTCACAGGCTTTTGAAGGTTGAATGAAATAATACATATAAAATACTTAAAACACACCAAGCATATAACAAATAATTAATAAATTTTACTATTGTTTATCGAAAATATGAAACTTAGATACAAATATTAATTTATTTAACTCAAGTTATGTGTGAAAGAAATGATGGATATATTACAAAATATCTATAAAAACATAACTCTAGGCAATGAGCATGTCTAAAAAAATTAGAAACTATACTAGAAATATTCATGCTATCATATAAATTTATCTAGCAAAAAACCATGGCCTAATTCTATGTATAAAGCCTTATAATAAAGTTTTGCTTGTCCAAAATTACAAATGTCTTTAAAGGTGGATAAAATGAATGACAAAGCAAGTCACCTTAAAGGTATAGCTAATATTTCTACAGAAGAAAAGTATCATGTCAGGAAAAGGACAAGACAAGCCACAAACTGAGAAGAGATACTTGCAAAATATGCATAAAGAAATGTTATCTAAAATATATAAAGAACTCTTAAAGCTCCACAATAAAAAGTGATCTACGTGATTAAAAAGATGGGCAAAAGACATGAACAGACACCTTGCCAAAGAAGATGTACAGATGGTAAATAAGCATATAAAAAGATTAGGGAATTGCAAAGTGAAACAAAAATGAGGTACTACTATATGCCTATTAGAATGGCCCAAATCCAGAACATTAACACCATATGCTGGTGAGGATGTGAAGCAAGAGGAGCACCCATTTATTGCCGGTGGGAATGCAAAATGGTACAGCCACTTCAGAACAAAGTTTGGCAACTTGTGATAAAACTTAAAGATACGTCTACTTTGTAACCCAGCAATCCTACCCCTAAATATTAATATTTATCCAGAAAACAGCTCAGAGATTGATGGGAGGCAGTAAGATGATTGGAATGACTACATAAAGGTAGCATAGGGAACATTTGAAGGCTATAGGCTCTTCTAAACATTGTTTGGATGGTGGTTACATACCAGTGCACATTCACCAAAACTAACAGAACTGTGCACAAAAAAGAAGTACATTTTGCTTTATATTATCATTTTTTTAATGAATA
>CAUYRT010000225.1:0-17457 GCA_963574885.1 Lepilemur ruficaudatus
CAACCACAGAGACACTTCTTAGCTTAGGCTTCATAAAGCTTCGTAACTGAGGTTGCATTGGCATCGAGCATCTTGCCTTTAACAGACTTCTGGGGCTCTCTTTGTTTCCCACAATTTTCTGCATGTCTGTCTCAAATGAACCATAAAATGATTCAGTGCCGACATGTGGTTTTAATAACAAACAAGCCTGGGCAAATGAACGTTGACTTAGAATTTGAAGTTTCATACATATGCCGTGACTTTAACTTCTAAGTAAGTTTATGGCCTAGCACTCCGTGTTAAATATATTATCAGTTACTGTATAGAATTTTCATTCCAGGTGTCAGTTATTTGGGGTGTCTGATATTGAAAACCACATTGTTGATAAAAAAAAATTTTTGGCAAGTTTTTCATAGTACATTTCTAGTTGGATTTTATGATTAAGTGGTAACAAATTCCCCCCAGAGCTCTTATTTACCTTCTTGGTTTTTACTTATTATGGTTTATATTGCTTCAAAATGACAGTTTTAAGATAATAAAAAATGGTATTATGAAACTCTTTTTATAAAAGTTCCTATTGAAAAGGAGACTTTTGAAGTAGGGATTTGCTCTAGTTAGCTGCTCTGAGCGTATTAGCTTTAGGTATAACTAGAGATTCCTTCTTTCTTTCCTCTCTGGTAGGAACAGCACGAGGCAGCTGGTTTGTGTAAGTGTGTGCGTCCCGCACGCAGGTGGGGCGGGGAAGATGGGGCTTGAAGAGGTGACATGAGAGAGAGAGTGAGTAGACATCACATTGGCATCGGGGGTCTTGCCTTCAACAGGCTTTGACTAAACTGAAACCACGTTTTCCAATCAGCTTCACAGTAATACAAATAATATTCTGGTCTAAAAAAAGAAATAATGTACCATATCTAAAGTAATGAACTATTTAAAGTTCATTTAAAGTTATTAAAGTTCACTTATAAGCACAATTTTATTTCTTTTGCCTTATATTTTGTGTCTGTTGGGGAGGAAAAAGCCCTTTTCCTTCATTCTCTTATATTTGGTGGTTGCAAATTAAACTGACAAAAGACAGATTAGCAAGAGAAAAACAGGTTTAATTATGTCCATGTACGCGGGAGTTCACAAATAAATGTGACTCAGTGAGGCAGTTAGGATTTGGGGCGTAAGTACCATCTTACTAGTGGCTGGAGAGGGCTGGGTGGGTGGAGGGCCCTTCTGGGAGAACAGATTTCTTACAATGGGGAGGGGGAAAAAGTCACTATGGAAAAACATGACTCTGTGGAAAGATGAATGGTCCCTGGGAGAATAAGTGGGAGATGTAGTAGTTTTGTGTCAGTGCCTGTCTGGTTGTGGTGGACTTGTCCAAGAAGAGAAGATTAGAGTTACTCCTGGCAAAGGGGATTTACGAAAATCGAGTTCTTTTGGGAGGCTCTGCTTTTAGGCAGATAAGGGATTTCAGGAACTCCAGTGCATTTGGCTCAGAATAATTTTGTGCCACAGTGGCTTATTCTTGACTTCCCTTCCTGTCAGAGCTTTTTCTTTGTTAAATTTCTGGGAAGAATATTTTGTTTTTAATGTCATAATTTATCCTCTTCAAAGCACTTGTTCATTTTAAATCAATTTTATTGAGGCGGTATTTTACATACGAGACATATATCCATTTAAAATGTGTAGTTCAATGTGTTTTGACACATTCATACAACCTTGTAACTCCATCACCTCAAGTAAGACAGGGAAATAGAACAGGTGTCAGCAGACTTTATACATAATGGGACAGAAAGCAAACGTTTTAGACTTTGCAGGCCATATAGTCTCTGCTGCAACAACTCAACTCTGCCCTTATGGTGCAAATGGACGGGCATGGCTGGGTTTCAGTAAAACATTATATACCAAAACAGGCAGCCACCCTGCAGGGTTCAGCTTGCCATATTCCGATATAGAACGTTTTGGAATATAGCGCCATTGTGCCCCTTTATGGTCAGACCTCCAGCCCCAGCCCTAGCCCCATCCAACTACTTTGCTGTCTAGCACTTTAGATCTGATTTGTGTGTTCTAGAGATTTAAAATAAATTACATAGTATGTACTCTTTAGTGTCTGGATTCTTTTACTTAGCATGCTTGTGAAGTTCAGCCATGTCGTTGCATGCATCAGTAGTTAATTTGTTTTTTTGTTGTTGAGTGGGATTCAATTATATAAATACACCGCAATTTATCTGATCTCCTATAGACAGACATTTGGGTTATCAGTTTTTGGCTATTATAAATCAATTCTGAGCATTGTTTGTACAAGTCTTCGTGTGAATATTTGTATTAATTTCTTCTGGGTGAATACCTAGAAGTGGAATACATGGGTCATATGGTATGTATTTCACTTTTTAAGAAACCATCAAGCTGCTCTTGGAAGTGACTGTACCATGTTATCCCCCTACCAGCTCTGGGAGGGCTCTGGCTGCTCCGTATCCTCACCGATACCTGGTGTTGTCAGTCTTAATTCTCTACTTTTCCATTCCCACATGCGTTCTTTTTAATTATTTTTCTTGCTTTACTCCAGCAGCTACGTCCCCCCGTAGAATGTTGTCTAGAAATGGTGACCCTGGGCATCCTTGCTGTTTCCCAGTCTTGGGGAAAAGGCACAGTCTTTTGCCATTAAGTATCGTGTTAGCTGTGGGTTTCTTACAGATGTTCTTTACCAAGTTGGAAAGTTCCCTACTATTTCTAGTTTGCTAATTTTTTGTTTAATCACAATGGATGTTTAATTTTTCAAGTGCTTTTTTTTTTTTTTACATCTATTGAGATGATCATATGATTTTTCTTTATTCTGTTAATATGGCAAATTTTATTGATTTCAGACTGGTGAAGCAACATTGGACTCCTGGGATACATCTCACTGCCCATGAATACATCATTATCCTCAGGAATCCAGAGTTGCTTCACCTGTCTGAAGCGGATATAGTTGACTTCTAGATTCAGCTTGCTAATATTTTGTTAAGGCTCTCTTTTCTTCATCATTTTCTTTTTCCTGCTGCTTTGGATTTACTTTGCTGTCCCCATGCCAGCTTCTTAAATTGTAAGCTTAGATTATTTATTTGTAGACCTTTTTTTTTCTTATCTCACGTAAGCATTTAAATTTGCAGATTTTCCTCAAAGTGCCTGATTAGCTGTATCCCCCAAACTCTGGTATGTTGTGTTTTCATTTGCATTCATTCCACAGTATTTTCTGAAGTGCCTTTTCACTTAGGATATGTAAAGCCATAGGGAGAAAAAGCCAGGTAATCTGTAAAATCATAGTTCTTCTTTTTGAGTAGATAACTGAGCAGAGGTTGCAAAGCAACCAGGTGAACTGAATTACGAAGGGTCACAAGCCCCTCCAAGAGGAGACAGAATTGTTGAAGCCTTGGCAGAGAGTTAGAGGTGCCATAATGGTAGGTCAGAGGAGAATAACTGAAATCTTAACGTGTATTCTTAAAGGCTGTGGTGTGTGGCGATAGCCCGGAATTCCTGGGAGTCTCAGACACCGGGAGAGTCTGCACCCGTTCATTAGCTCATCTCCGTGTTACTGTACCAGTACTTGCAAGAAACATGTGTGGGCCCGGCAGGAGACCTGAGAGAGCCCCCTCATGATGCAGAGTTTGAGGGTGGAGCGGGAGTCCCCAGAGAAGCCCGTCTGTACTTGGGGCTTGCATGAACCCAAGGTTTTGGTCAGCTGTCCCTGGAAAACAGGCACATTGTTAGAACATCGTTCTAACAAATACTTGCAAATTGTTAGCTGCTGAGTGGGGAAAGAGCCTTCCTTGGACTGTGAGCCAGAACACCTGGGTTCTGCCCTAACCCTGCCACCTGCCTTATCCCCTAGTCCTCTGCTGTCCTTTCTTTCTTCCCCTTTCCTCTGTTCATTCGTGTGATAAGTATTTACTGAGCGCTCTGTTATGCGGGAAGCTGGCTGTGATGAGAAGGAAGCCAGACACCTCCCTGCCTGCCCTCATCGAGCTTCCTGCCCTCTCTTCTACTCCCCGGCCCCTTCTGTCTTGGGCCATACAGCCCTGTGAATTGGTCAGTGCTGCCTGACTGCTTAGCCTCCTTGTTGTCATTTTATGTTAACGGGGCTGCTTTCGAAAGTGCTTTTAATACCTCTTGGTTGTTTTGGAGGAGCTGGGCGCGGTGCTGAGGGAGGAAGGCAGGCAGGTGGACAGGTAGGTAGGAGAGAGGCAAGGAGCTGCTCCTGGGTCCTCCTCACCACCCCACACACCTGTTTTTATTTTTCATGATTCTTTTCAAGTTGTAATTTTGCATTAAGGCACGGAGGATGTTTCTGTACCAATGGTTTGAATATTCGGTGAGAACCTGTGTGAGGGTCTTCAGTGTTGTATGTAGCATGTGTCAATAATGAATGTGTGAATGTACCACGGTTTGTTCTTTGCTGTACAGTTTATGTACCGTTGATGGATATTAGCTGTTATGATCACAGCTGCATGACATTCATGTGCAGATCTTTCAGTTGCCACTGCTCTTGGAGAAATACATTGGAGTAACGTTTCTAGATCAAATAAATACTTAGGAAACACTTTTCGAGAGTGATTGTTCATTTCAGGTTCCCGCCAGCACAGCGAGAGAGTTGTGGTTATCCCGCATCCTTACCGTCATTTGGTTTTGTCAGCCTTTCTGGTTTTAGCCATTTCAGTGGGTGATAGCACCTCGTCGTGGTTTTTGAAAAATATTTTAAAAGTTGTGGTAAGATAGATATAACAGAAAATTTGCCATTTTAAGCATTTAAAGTATACAATTCAGTATGATTAATTACATTCACAGTGTTGTACAACCATCTCCACTCTTTGTTCCCAAATCCTCTTCCTCACCTTACACAGAAACCGGGCTCATTAAGCAAGAGCTTCCCACTCTCCTCTCCCCCCAGCCCCTGCCTGGTAGCCTCCTGTTTAGTTCCTGCCTCTGTTAATAACTTACCTGTTCTAGATATTTCATGTAAGTATAATCATCCAGTATTTGTCCCTTTGTGTCTGGCTTATTTGACCTGGTTTGGTGTTTTCAGAGTTCATCCGTAGCGTGGCGTGTATCAGAATTTCTTTCCTTATGGCTGAATAACATTCCGTTGTGTGCATACACCACGTTTGTTTATCCAGTCATCTGTTGATGGATTTGGGCTGTTGTTCTGCCATGACCTATGTTACAATGAGGATTTGGGTACGAGTGTCTGTCTGAGTCTGTCTTGAATTATTTTGGCCGTGTATACCCACGAGTAGGATTGCTGGGTCGTGTGGTAATTGTGTGTTTACCTTTTTTAGGAATCACCAAACTGTTTTCTCAATGGATTTCATTTAGCATTTCCCTGATGACTAATGATGTTGAATGTCTCTTCAGGTGCTTATATTTGTGTGTCTTCCTTTGTGAAGTGCTTATTCAAGTCTTTGGCACATTTAAAAAAAAATGGGTGGTTTTTGTTGTTAAATTTTGAAAGTTCTTTATATTCTAAATACAAGTTCTTTGTCAGACACATGTTTTGCAGATATTTCCTTCCAGTCTGTGGCTTGTCTTTTTATTGGGTATATATACCCAGAGATGGGATTGCTGGACCCTGTGATAATTCTATTTTTAATTTTTTGAGAAATAGCCATACTGTTTCGAGCAGCTGCACCTTTCACCTTCCCACTAACAGCGAATAAGGATTTCGTTTTCTCGGTATCCTTGCCAGCACTTGTTTTCTGTTTTTGTTGATAATAGCTTTCCTGATGGGTGTGAGCTGATATTTCATTGTGGTTTTGATTTGTGTTTCCCGAATGATGAGTGATGTTGAACATCTTTTTATATGCTTGTTGTCTATTTGTATATCTTCTCTAGGAAAATAGCTATTCAAGTCCTTTGCCTTTTTTAAAATCGAGTTGTTTTGTTGTTGAGTTCTTTATACATTCTTGATATGAACTCCTTATCAGATACGTGATTTGGAAATATTTTCTCTCATTTCCTAGGTTGCCTTTTCACTCTGTTAATTGTGTTTATTGATACACATAAGTTTTTAATTTCGATGTAGTCCCATGTGTCTATTTTTGCTTTTATTGCCTGTGCTTTTGGTGTCATATTCAAGAAATCATTGCCACATCGAATGTTATGAACTTTTCCCTATGTTTTCTTTTAAGGGTTTTGTGGTTTTAGGTCTTCTATTTAGGTCTTTCATCCATTTTGAGTTAACTTTTATGTACCGTGTAAGGTAAGGGTCCAACTTCATTCTCGGGCATGTGGATATCCAGTTTTCCCCGCACCACTTGTTGAAAAGATTGTTCTTTCCCCATGGAATGGTCTTGCCACCCTCGTTGAAAATTATTTAACCATATGTGTGAGGAATTATTTATGGGCTTTCTATTCTGTGAGTCTGTATGTCTGTCTTGATACTACTGCCACACCATTTTGCTCTTTGTAGCTTTATGGTCACTTTTGAAATCACGAAGTGTGAGACCTCCAACTTTGTCTTATTTTCAAGATTGTTTTGACTGTCGACGTACCTTGAGATTCCATATGAATTTTAGGGTAGATGTTTGTATTTCTTCAAAATGTACTGTTGGGATTTTTCTTAACAGTGCCTTTTGATGAGCAGAAGTTTTAAATTTGATGTAGTTTAATTTTTCAAAAAAATTTTTTTTCTTACGGTTATTGCTTCTGGTGGTCTGAGAAATTTCCTCCTACCTCTAGGTCACCAGTCTCATCTTTTTTTTTTTTTTTCTAAAAGCTTTATAGATTGAGCTTTTATCCTTAAGTTTGTGATCCATCTCTCATTAATTTTTGTGTATGGTTTTGAGCTTGGGGTCTGCATGTGGATAGCCAGTTGTTTTAGTACCATTTATTGAAAATACTGTTTTTGAATTCTGTTCTGTTCCATTGTTTTGTTTGTCTGTGCCTATTTGATTACAGTCCTGATTACTACGGTTTTATAGTAAATCTTGAAATCAAATATTGTTAGTACACCAGCTCCATATGAATATATTTTGCAGGATTGTTTATTCTAGGTCCTTGGCATTTTCAGGTAAATCAGCTTGTCAGTCTATATTTTTAAAATAGAAAGAGAAGCCTGCTTGGATTATGATTGGGATTGCATTGAAATGATGGGTTATTTAGGGGAGAAATGACATTTTGGCAATACTGAGTTTTCTAGTTATTAATAGCATGTCCTCTGTTTAGGTCTCGTTTAATTTCTATTAATGGTGGTTTGTAACTTTCAGTACAGAGCCTGTAAGTCTTTGTTAACCTTTTTCCTACATATTATAATAGTATCTATTGTTTTGATGCTATTGTAAGTAGAACTGGTTTTTTGAAAAAGTTGCTTCTCGTGTATTTGCTGCGAGTATTTAGAAATCCTGTCGTTTTTTGTTGTGTGTGTACGTGTGCGTATTAATTCCTTAGGATTTTCAGCACAAACAATCATGTCATTTGTGAATGGGACTATTTTACTTCCTTTCTTTGTTTTTATTTATTTTTGCCTGATTACACTGACTGGAACCTGCAGTGCAGTGTTGAATAGAAGTGGTGAGAAATATCCTTGCCCTGTTCATGATCTTAAGGGGAAAATATTTAGTCTTTCATCTTTAAGAATATTAGCTATCAGATTGAGGAAGTTCCCTTCTGTTCTTACTTTGAGGAGCATTTCCATCATGAGTAGGCATCAAATACTTCTGTACCTCTTGAAAAACAGTGAAACTTGTTTTTAGGACTTCACAAGTGTAGTGAACTACAGACTAATCTGACATTGCCGTTATCTTGGTTACAAAATAGCGTTACATAACTGGCACCCTGACATGTAATCGATCTACCAGGAGCCCCTTCCACCTGGACAGAGTCACTGTGCTGATTCTATAGAATGTGGAGAAAGAGAATCTAATCATCACCTTCAGTGATCACATTTAATAAGCATTTCCTGTGTCTAAGGCACTGAGTTAGTAATTGACTATACTCCCGATGCCCCTGCCCTTGAAGTCTGAAAGATTCGCTGAAGAATCGGACTGCTCACACCCATTTCCCTTTCTCTGTTAGATTCTGTTACTCATGTGTCCATTTTGTGCATTCTTTGGAAAGATGCTTTAGGAATTTTAGTTATGTCTTATTAACCTAAGGAGTAATTGGCTTTAAATTTTTCTTCCTTTTAGGTTAATTTCCTTTATTAGCTCATATGCAGTGCAAATAAATGGGTTATAGTTGTTAAATTAAAAAATGAAAATGTAGTTACTAATAGGATATTTCCTGGTATGTTAAATACTAACAGACTAACTTTGAATGGTGTTCTCACTTTTTTTTTTTTTGAAGAATAATGGTCCCTTTGGGTCAAAGAGATTTTGGGTCCTCAACCTCCTTTGTCCTTGGTTACCACTGGGGTTGAGTGGGAAGAGACAGAGTATCTAAGAGAAGTATGGCTTTGTTATCTATGGGATTCTAGAACGGAAAACTCAAAATCTTGCTCTGAAATATCATCATGCAACAAAAAGGAGACCCTCCTGTGAATCACTTGTGGAATCCCTGGAAAATTGGAATGGGCCAGTTCTTGGACCCACTTGGACATGCACGGCAAGCCTACTGATTCTGTGCTGTTCTTCAAGCCCTTTCTAATTGGAGGGTCTTGCACATGGTTTCTGTGTACTTTTTTTTATCCTCTTGCTATAGAGTTTTTTGCTTATTTCTGCCCAATGTGATAGCTTTCACAGCTTTTTAAATGTGCTTGCTTATTCCTTAGGCTTCCTAGATCACTCATAGCAGCATTGTGTTCATTGTAGCTTACAGTCGAGTCTTATTTTTAAAACTGTATTGGTATTCTGTTGTGATTATTCCATTGAAAAATGGAATTTGAGAGCTAAATGATACCTGAGAAACCGTGTCTTCATATTCCCTCAGTTATATTATAAATCACCTCACTATTAAAGGACCACTAGGTTACAGACATTTAAGATCACAGGGTTAGACTCTTCAAGGTTAATTCTAGTCCAGTACTTTGAGATGGGTAAAACGTGCTCATGATATAATTTTGTGCTTTGTTTATTTCCTTAGTGATGCCCGGTGCTTCCTCCCCCTGTTTACCGCACCCAGATTCCATTTTATCTGCTTCACCTGGAATCCTCCGCAGCCCTCTTGCATAGAATTATCGCTCTGTTTTTTACTGGGTGGAATCCATGCTGAATTTCAGCAGCTCCCCCCCCCCCAATCTGCCTCTTTGATGGTAGCTGGGTTTACGGCCACTCACTTATTAGTGCCCTGGGTCTTAACAACCGCGTTCAAACAAAACGTCTTAAATGGAGGCATTAAACAGGTCACAACAGTGAGCCATTTTGTAGCTTTTGGTGCAATAAAATGGGTATGTTGTGTTTTGGAATATAAGACCTCTGAGTGCGGCTATTCATTTTCTTCATCTGTAAAACATTTTAGAATAACAGCTTACATCTGTTTGGGGTATAAAATTCCACGTTTTGAAGAAACATCGCTGTTATGTAACTCCAGGCCAGACCCAGGCAGGGTGCCCGCTTCCCGAACAGGCCCGGGTTCCCTGGGAGTTGGGAGAAGTGTTGGTTTTAGCCGCGGAGCTGGCAGTCCTCTTCCACATGTGTGGAGCACATTGTCATTATTATTTTTCGTGTCGTAAATGACAGTACGAGTGGGACAGTGACTTTGACCTGAAGAATATTTGAAAATCTTTCGCATGTTAGGAGTTTACCTTATGAGGGACAGTTCGCCTGTTAGAAGTCAGAAATAAATTTATTCACGCATTCATAGCACATGTAATTACCTTAGACTGTCAAGTAACATTTTAGAGTAAAGTTGGGGTTTACTGTCAGCTCACTTTTAAAAGTAAGTACCCAAGGGAGTTTGGCCATTCCAAATGTGTGATTTTAAAATTATTTCTTTAAACTGAAGGAGCGATTTAATAAATAACTTCTAGTAAAGGAATATGGGCAAAATGCTTGTCTATAGAATCCTAAATCTCATAGTATTAAGTACTAAATAACTGCAGATAACATTCAACGTGATTTTATAGGTTATTTTAATCAAGAAGTGAATAATGGTGGCCTTGATTGCTACATTTTAAAGGTTGTTTCATCTTATAAATGTGAAATATTTACATTCTTGTTAAAATGTGATATATTTACCTTTGAGAAGGGAGAGTACAAAGGAGAAAATGAAAATAATCTATAACCCTACTGCCTATGAGTCCTCTTGGGTTTATTTTAATTACAAATTAAAAATTTTTAAGAATTTAGAAAAGCTTTTAGAAACTCATACGGTCAGGTTCTGGGGGGGCTTTTGGTAATTGATTGGAAATACAGCACGTTAGTTTCAGAATGGATGGTGTCAGATGCATTTGTGTTTTAGTGACAATGAAAAACTAAACTGAGTTTTGATTCCCCTTGTGGAACGTTAACATTCGGGGTGGGGAGGCTGCTTCTGAGGACAGCGACAAACTTCTCAGAGATTCTAGTTTGTCAGATTAATCCAGGCTGTAGACAGTGATTTTTTTCCCTCTCTGCCATTTCCTTCCTGAATGGGAGACAGATTTTCTTTCTGTGGCCACTGTCTGTCAAACTGAGGGCCATCATTTTCTGTAGCACTGACAGATGATGCTAGACTTTAAATTTCTGATTAAATATTTCAGAAATAATGCCCTTAATTCATGTGCAGGAAAATGCCCATTAATTCTTCAAATCATGGGGACCCCGCCCTCGACCTCCAAACACACGCAGTGACGATGTTCACAGTCCACGTTTGCTTGTCACTTGCAGCTGAGCTGACTACAGAATAATGGTGCTGGGGCCATGGCGTGCTCGGTGGCACCACCACTGGTCCCAGCCCTGGTCCATAGGGGCAGGGACTGGATATCACTTAAGCTAGTGGATGGGTCTGCTGGAATTCAAGTATTTCTATTTTAGGAAATACAAGGTGGGTTTCTATTTTAGAATTTCAGAAAATTTCATTAAAAGCAAATAGACCGTACTAGGGGTGAACTTACATGCAGATAACTACGTTTGTTGAGGACTCTGGGGTAGAGGAGTAGCTCAACAGGATTTTGGAGTCAGATCATCTGGGCTTTTTACTTACTAGCTGTTTGCCCTGAGGCAAGTTGCACAGCTTCTCTGAACCTCAGTCTCCTCATCTATAAAATGAGAATAGAAATAATAACTCAGTGTCTTATGGGGTTGTGAGGATTCAGTGAAATAAACTTACGAAGTGCGTACGAACATGGTTCCTGGCACGTGGAAAGTGCTTGGTGATTCCAGCCCTTGTTGTTAGACAGCTAATGGGAAATACCATGTGATTGTCTGGACCACTCAGACGTCATTACTGTGGATTACTCCTCTCCCTGACTGCACTTGGGACTAACTCCGGCGTCTTCTTGTGTCTTTGATTCGATGATCCATCCATCCTGCTGCTGCCACAGTTTGGTGCTTGTCCCCAGGCCGAATCAGAACAAAGAATGAAGATGAGTGGTTTGAGGAAAAGGAAAGGGTTTATTAATTTGTGTGCAGATGAGGAGGGCAGCGGACTAGTGTCTCCCAAGGCCCATGTCTGGGCTTTTAGCAGAAAGACAGGGCTTTTTAAAGGGGATGTTCCGAGGCTGGGTTAGGGTCTGTGTGACCAGTGTCTCATGTGGCTTCGGGCTGTTGTTCAACTACAGTTGGTGGTTTTGGTTGACCTTATCTCCAGTGGAGATGACCTCTGGACAATTCTGCTGAGCCATCTCCTCTGGGTTAAGATACTAGAAAACAAAGAACATTTTTCTGCCCCTTTGATTTCGGGCCTTGGGCAGGAATGCAGGTTTTAATTCCCAGAAAGGGTGGGGGTTTTAAAGAGACAACTTGTAATACAGTTTGCCCTTTTTCAGCCCCTTACCTCTGTTCCACTTCCCTCCCTCCCTCTGGCTGCTCCCTTCCTGGAGTCCCCTTTCTCCGCTTGCCCTTTCAAGTGGCCCTGTCTCTCTCTTCCCTACCCTCTCTCTTCCCCCCACCCACCCTCGCCCTCTCCACATTCTCCCCCCTCTCCTCTCCTTTTATCTCCCTCCCTCCCTTCTCTCTCTGCTTCCTCCTCTCTGTCTCCTCCCTCCATACCCCTCCTTCTCTCTCCTTCCCCGCTCCATCTCTCTCTCTCTTCGCTTCTCTTCCCCTCTCCACTCCCCTCTTTCCTTCCGTTCCCCTCCTTTCCCTCCCCTCTCTCTTCCTGCCCCTTCTCCTCCCTGGCTTGGCTGCCCCCACCCTCTCTTACCCTTTGTCTCTCTCCTCCCTGTTTCTCAAATCCTAACACTGCCTGCTGAGTAGACAGCCTTGGCCCTTAAGGGGAAACATGTTGATTGAGTCTTTAAAATCTTTGTTACTTATGATGGGAGTATTTATTTTGTCATTTCAGTAGCCAGACCCCGTGCTTCACTTCCCATTGGAAAGGGCTTCACAGCATCATTTTATATCTTTGGGGCTCAAAAAGTTAGAGGATCTACAGGTTACAATTTAACTCTTTCTCTAAACATTACGTATACTATACCTGTAAGTTTGTTTGATATTAGCTTTGTTATACATAAAGTTCGAATGAAAAAAAATGTTTCTAAGTAACAATTACAGGTTCTGGCGTTACTGTATGAACCTGTAATTATTGTTTACAAACATTATTTCATTTGATCAAACATTGTTTCGTTTGTTCAAATGCTGATCTTTCTTGTTTAATATATTTGATTTTTTTTTTCTTTCTTCAGATTCCTTTCTCTTTGGTCCAGTTTCCCTTATGGGAGTCCTTAAAGGTGAGTTTTTCAGTCTTCATATAAAATTTGTCTCTAATTATCACAAGTACCCGATAGTCTGAGTGTGGAAGAGGAGTGGAATGTAATGGTGACTAGAGGTTTAAAAACTCCGAAGTATCAGTAGTTGGAAATACTTGTTACGTGTGCTTCATCTGCCAGGTCAGCCTTTGACCCTGTCAGGTGGTGAGACACCAGGCAGCAAGCAGAGCGGGGGGAACTGAAATCCACGCGTTCCCTTTACTTCCCCTTCCGAGAGTACTGCACTCTCTTCCCCCCAGTGGAATTTCGTTTTGCTTTAGGAGCAGAATGTGGTGAATGGTGAGTCAGTGTTGGGGAAGGTCACTCATCTGTTTAAAACCAACAAAGTTGTAAAAGCCCATGTCCAAAACACACAGAGATGTTGCATTAGTTTTTCACCTGCTGATGCAGTGATTTGAGAATTGTGGGTCATGATATGACTTGTGTGGGTCTTTGCCAGCATTTTAAAGATCATAATCAAAAAAATGTTAGCATCTTACATGGTAAGGACGAGTATTACTTTGTAAAACTTCAGTGTGGTGCCTGCATGGGCATGCACACGATGTAAAATGTAGTTTTTGCTGTAGACAATGGTCAGAAAAGTCTTTGAAAGCCCTTGTTCAAGTGAAAATGTTTCATAAAGGACCAAACTGTGACATCTGTAGGTGGGTATTAGATAATACAAAAATAATTACCCCATAATTTTAGTTACTATTTACATGGATTGCTCGTATAAAATATCTTTTGAAGAATATAATAAGCAGTATCTAAACTCGGAAATAAATTCTGTTGAGGTTATATACTAAAAGATAATAAATTAATCTAAAATATTCTCTTAAAAAATAAACTCTGGAACGTTAAGTATTGGGAAATACTTCTTCTGAGTGATCTGATTTTTTAAGGAGGCGCACTGCTCATTTAATATAGTTGTTTGGGTCTTTTGTTGTTATTTCGTTTGTTGTTGTTTTTACCGTTTCCTACATGGTGCCTGGTGAAAATAGATTTCTCAGGCTGTGTTTCAGGGCATGATGTAACAGCTATCCAATGAGAAGGTCACATTCCATTAGCATAACAGCTCTCCTTTCTAGTGTGTGACCAAAGAACAATGCAGCCAGCAGCTGTCCAGCAAACAAGACGCACTCTGTTAGTGTCTCGGTAACTGGCGTTCACGCAGATTCTGCACACTCTGACATCCTTACGCTGTAGCTCCGCAGAGGGATGTTTTGAGGCCCAAAGAAGGAAAGAGCATGGGGTTTATTTCTTTTCAATATTAAGAACATTTGTAGAGTTCTAGCTAGTAAAGAAACGTCTAGAAGTTTTCAGAGCAATCGCAGGTAACGATGCTATGCTTTAAAATTTTTCTTTGAACTAATGTTGAGATGGTATAGTTTTTTGGTTTTTTTTTTTAGGTTGGGTTTCTTGGGGAATAATTTACATACAGTAAAATTCGCCCTTTGCAAATGTACATTTTTATGAGTTTTGACAAATGTTCGTAACCGCCACTGTAACTAAAATAGAGAATATTGCCATCACTCCAGAAAGTTCCCTCACGCCCCTTTGTAGTCAGTGCCCTCCCTCTGTTCCCAGCCCCTGCCACCTGCTGTTCTGACAGTTTTTCCTTTTCCAGAGTATCATATAAAGAGAGGATGCTAATTAGCATTTTGTGCCTTGCTGCTTTCATTCAATGTAACGCTTTTGAGACTCGTTCATGTTGTTGCTTGTGACAATAGTTTGTTCCTTTTTAGCGCTTTGTGCTGTTCTGCGGGTGTGAGGCTGCACTGCAGCTTTTCTGTGCACTGGTTGATACACGTTTGAGTTGTTTCCAGTTTTTGACGATTGTGAGTAAAGCTGCTGTAAATATTTGCATGTAGTGTCTGTATGGACCTATTTTCTTCTTTCTCTTGGGTAAGTACCTAGGAGTGGCACTGCTGGGTTGTAAGGAAAGTATGTTTAATTTTATAAGAAACCGTCAAAGTGTTTTCCAAAGTGGCTGTACTGTTTTGCATTCCCACCAACAGTGTGTGAGAGTTCCAGCTGCTCTACATCCGCGTCATTACTTGTTATTATTAAATTTAAAACATTTCGGCCATTCTAATAGTTGTGAATGGGCGTCTCATTGTGGTTTTAATTTGCAGTTCCCTCATGACTAAGTAACGTCAAGCGTTCTTTCTTACAGTAGTGTTTTTGTAACGTCTGCGTGTGAAATCAGCGCTTTTGTAGCAGCAGACAGTTTTTGGCACGTCTCTTATTTTTGTGTTTACGATTTAAACTTGCTTTTGCAACCGTAGAGGGAGACTGTATTGTGTGGGAGGATTTCTCTGCTGTGTTTACGTAGGAATATGACTCAGAAAGCTTTTTCTCAGCTGGGACTTGGGCAGATGGCACACGCGCCGTCCTGCAGGGAGCGAGGTCTGCAGCGGGCTAGCCACCACTGACGTAAACCTGCCTGTCTTAAATTCAGTCATCATCATTCTCACGTCCCTTCTCCCTGCCGTCTCCCCCATTTCTGTTAACCCCTATTCTCCGGACCACCTGGTCGCAAAGCCCAGAGTCGAATTTGGTTCTCGTGTTTCTCTTTCTCTGTACCATGTAACTCCCCAAGTCTTGTTGACTCTGGCTCTTTGGGACCCACGGCCACCTTTTACCTGATTTTTGCGACCCTCAGCCTGGCTCAAGTCCTACCAGGCTCTCTGTGTTCACATCCGTCGCGCACGTGGAATGTGAGTGATCTGCCTTCAACATCTCTTTGAGGTAACAGGTGTGTTCTCAGAAACACTTAACTTTCCAAACTCCAGACGATGGAGCTCGTGGCACTCAAGGGTCTCCACACTGGGTTTTCAGCTCCCTCCCCCTGACCTTTCTTTTCCCTCCAAAATCCTTCCGCTCCAGCCGGACTAGCCACCTACTGCCTCTAAACATGCTCTTCCCTCCTCACCCTCCTCCCTGTTCTGTGACTTTCTTTTCTGAAATGTGCTTCCCAGGGTCCAAAGGCAGCGCCTCTTTCAAAGCTCGGTTCAGGCTTCGATCTCCTGCTTGAAGGCCTCTGGTCCAGGCCTTGAAGATTCCCCCCCACGTTTGTCTGCATTGCTGGCTGGTGTTTAGTCACACGCTACGTTGTGTGAAGTACGCAGTCAGTGTACCTTTCCTGCCTGCCCGTTCTGAGCCGAACCACGAAGATGAATGAGTAAGACACGGCTGATGCCCTTGACGAGCTCAGTGTCTAGCAGGGAGGCCCACGGCCCGCGGACGACTTCAGTGGAACGTGTCTCCGATGGGAGAATACACAGGGTCATGTGGGAGCCCGTCCCCCGACTCTCCAAATTCTGTCACTGCACTGCCTCGTTTCTGATGAGCTGCTTTTTTGTTCACACATACTTATAAAAACATATTTTAGATGAACGAAGATATTATAAAGAGGAAGGGGAAAAGGGTAGAATTATATCCAGAACCTCAGAGAAGATGATCTTCCTTTAAGATGTATGTTTACCTTGGAACTTTCTGGCAGCTCAACAAGAAGGGAAACATGATAGATTCGTGGTTTCTATTACCTGACAAGGACCCCAGCTTATGGTTTCATCTCATCCCTTGGGTTGGGTGCCGTCTATACACTGACCTGCGCACCTGCAGCTCTGCGGCTGACCACTTCCTCTGAGTCCCGGCCTCAGATGCCAGCTGCCTGGTTGCCATCCTTACTGGTGACGCCTCAGGGTGACCAGTTCAGGGCAGGACTCGCAGTTTGGTTCTTCTCCCCAACCTGTTCCTTCCCTTTGTCCGCTTCTCAGTAAAGAGCACAATTACCTGTAGCTTGCTCAAGTGGAAACTTACCAATTACTCCGGAGCTCTTCTCCCGGTCCCTCCTCCCTCGTAACCTCAATCCGTCAGCAAGTCCGTCCTGCCGATTCAAGCCTCGGCCTCACCTCTTGTTTGAGTTGCTGTGCTGGCCTCCCCGATTTCACTCTCGCTTCCCTAAAATAGCTTCTTTGCGCAACAGTGGAGGGATTTTCTTAAAGAAATAAATCAGATCGCACCACTTCCTGCTAGAACCTGTCAGTGACATTTCTTTAAAAGCAGAATAGAATCCAGCGTTTAATCTCTGGCTGGCAAAGGCCCTGGGTAATCTGGCCCCTCCGGCCTCACAGCCTCACCCCCTGGCACCTGCCCGCTGCCTGGGCCACCCGGCGCCCGCTCACCGCGCTGCAGCCCAGCGCCTCCCTCTGTGGTTTTGGACGCGCCAAGCCGGTTCTCACCCCCGGCCTTTACATCTGTCACTCTCTCTGCCGGAAATAATTTTTATTCATTCATTCTACACATCACTATTTTTTGTGTACATGCAGTAATTTTTTATGTTCTTATTTATTTTGTTAAATTGACAAATAATAGCCGTATATACCTATGCTGCACCACGTGATGTTTCAAAATATGTATACAGCGGACACATCGTTATCGGGTGTCTACTGTGTCCCAGGTATTTTCTCGGGTCTGGGGATTTAGTGATGAAGAGGACTGGCAGAAATCCCGGCCCCCGTTCCTTCTAGCTCCTTCCTTAGGCTTTTCTCACGTCCACCTCTTTCTCCTTCCTCAGGTCTTAAGTCAGACGTCACCTTGGAGAAACATCGCTGCCCACCTCTCTTTAAAGTGGGATCTAGCCTTCCTCCCTCCTCAGTAATCACAGCACCTACTTACTTCCTTGCTGG
>CAUYRT010000227.1:0-14953 GCA_963574885.1 Lepilemur ruficaudatus
TCAATTCATGAGTGGATTGTTAAAATTTGGTATATGTTCACAATGGAATATTACTCAATTTTAAGAAATGACGGTGAGCTAGCACTGCTTATATTATTCTGGATTAAGCTTAGGCCCATTATTCAAAGTGAGGTGACACAAGACCTGAAGAATGGGCCCCACTTGTACTCACCATCAAACTGGTATTGACTGATTAACACTATGGTGCTCAAATGGTGGGAGTGATCACTAGGGATTTGGGGGGTGGGGGGTAAATCCATGTCTGAGTGACGTGGTGGGCACTGTGGAGGGGTGGGATATGCTTGAAAAGTAGTTGGGGAGTGGAATTAGGGGTCTCAATAGGGGAAAGGAATTCCTCTAAAACTGATTTATGTGATTAATTGTACATCTCGGTAAATTCACTGAAAATCATTTAATTGTACACTTAAAATGGAGTAAAGGCATGATACGTAAAGTATACTTCAATAAAGAAAAAAAAAAGCAATTGCCAGGAAGCCATATGAACAATTCAAAACAAAACAAAAAAGGAAGAAAGAAAAGAAAATATACCTTTTAGATGCTGAATTTCCACACTCCCAAACTAAAAACCTCTCCCAATGTCATCAGTCACAAAATTTGGTTCAATGACATTCATAGACTTTACTGAAGATTTGCTATGACCTGGCTACTATTTATTCAATTCAGAGAGAAAGATGAAGATGCAATTCTAACCCTTAATGATTGCATAGCTAAATAGGGAGGTAAAATGTAAAGTTCTCCCTTTCAATCTGCCATCTTTTTAAATTTTATGCCCTATCCCCTGTGTTCCAGATCTTTTGGCATCATGCTTATATTATGACACTAGTCTTGTAATTGGTATTTATGTCTCCAGTGTTTCCTTCAATCTAACACAGACTAATTTTTCTAAAACAATTTTTGCACTGTATCATTTCTCTTAAGAAAACAGAACTCTATGGCTGTAAAATTTCAATAGGATAATATTCTTTGCTTATAGAATTTTAGAGATCGAGGGAAGCTTAAAGTATTTGCACTAAAATCAGCTCAACTTTGGATAAATTTTACTCATGAGTAAGGCTAATACTTAATAAGCTGAAAAAAAGTTTTTAAAAAATCCTGGATGGTAGAATTATGAGAAGGTCAGTGGCCTTTATGTTGTTGTAGCATTGAGGTACAAAATTAAAATTTTGAGCAATCATAGAAGCATAAATGAGAAACATAAAATGATACACAATTTAATATATATGAGTAAAAAATAAGGAAACTGAAGCCTAGAAGATCAGTTAGGAAGTTAAGGCAACTATCTAGGCAAGAATTAATAATAGTTCAAATTTGAATGATGGCAGTGAAAATGGAAAGAAAAGTGCAGATGCAAAAGACATTATGAAAGATAAATTGACAGAACTTGATGACTGAGCCAAGTGAGAGGGATGTGTAAAAACTATTTTGAGGTTTTTGGCTCTGAGAGAATGGTGGTACATACTATGACCAGAAAAGAAAAATCAAAAGGAGAAGTAAATTTGTTGAAGTTTCTTGAGAAGGAATGATGTGTTCTGTTTTCAACATATTAAATATTACTGAACTTAGCATCTGTTGTTCTACACCAGGGGTCCCCAACCTATGATGAGTTATATAACTATTTCATTATATATTACAATGTAATAATAATAGAAATAAAGTGCACAATAAATGTAATGTGCTTGAATCATCCTGAAACCATGACCCACCCTTCCCTGGTCTGTGGAAAAACTGTCTTCCATGAAAATGGTCCCTGGTGCCAAAAAGGTTGGGGACCGCTAGTCTATGCCATTCACCATTTACCTGGTAACAATAAGTACATTTTCCTTTGGGAAACCACTGCTGCTTCATCCTCAGCTGACTCCTCCCTCAGCTACAGGGATGGGCCATCAGTCAGTCTTCCAACGAAAGCATTGCATTTCCCTGGACCTGGTGATTAATTCCGGGACACACATGGCCCAGTTGGAGGCAATATTACAAAATGAGATTTTTCTCAAATAGTTGGGAGAGAAACAGGTACCCTTTCCATTGCAGTTCTAGCAGTTAATAAAGTGTGGCTAGTGACAATGAAGGCAAGCCAGCAAAAGGCAGTGCCAAAAATGGAGTGAGCCTAGTTTCTGATGCCATCCTCTGAACCCCTAAATCAAGTCTCCTTCCACATTTTCAGTAATGATACAATAAATTCCCCCTGGGTTTAAATAAGTTAAATAGAGACTCTTTCTTGTCTGACAACAGAAAAGCCACAGCACTTGCTTTATTAAAGCAATATACAAAAATGGAACTCCTTACCTTAAAAACAAATCAGAAAGAAGGAGAGAAAAATGAAAGAAAGAAAGAGTCTTCTAGAAAGCTGAAATCTTATTATTTATGAAAAATACATATTTGCCTATTTTTTAAAAAGCTGAACATGTGTTGAGTTTTTTAAAAAATATTTTTCTCATGCCTCTAAGTACATGTCATAGTACTGTGGGCATGTGCATGTGCTAAACTATATCATTACATTTATTTTATATTGTAATCTCCCTCTGAATTCATAAGCAAGTTCTTCTCTGACATGTGTTCTTTCATAAACCCACAAATTACTACTGGAAGGGTAATAGTATATTCCCTCTTTGGAGTTCTGACATTTGCAAAGGGTGTCATGTCTTTTCTGTGTCTTGCCTTTTCCATTAGCATTCTACAGAATGAAACCCCAGAATCAAGAGCAGAAAGATGAATGCTTGAGTAACTGGCATCATCATCACATATGGTATGCTTCATCTGATACTTTCTTTAAAAAGTAAAACAGGCTGGGCGTGGTGGCTCACGCCTGTAATCCCGGCACTCTGGGAGGCCAAGGCAGTAGGACTGCTTGAGCTCAGGAGTTTTACACTGGCCTGAGCAGGAGGGAGACTCCGAGACCCTGTCTCTACTAAAAAATAGAAAAATTAGTCGGGATTTGTGGTGCTAGCCTAGAGTCCCAGCTACTCAGGAGGCTGAGGAAGAAGGATTGCTTGAACCTATAAGTTTGAGGTTGCAGTGAGCTGTGATGATGCCACTGCACTCTACACAGGGCAACAGAGTGAGATTTTGTCTCAAAAAAAAAAAAAAAGAAGTAAAACAAACCAAAGTCTACATTTTTGATATAAATGGCTGGTTCTTGTCCATTTCAGGGTCTGATCTGTTCTTTCATTTTATAAAGTACTGGTATCTTTTAATTAATTTTTTTTTTGCTTAAGTAAATTATTTGCTTGCAATCACATCTGTGTGTATACACATAATTGTCTGTTTCTTAAAGATGAGGATACCATTCTGAGAAATGCCTTATTAGGTGATTTTGTCATTATGTGAACATCATAAAATGTACTTACACAAACTAGAAGGTGTGTAGCCTACCACGCCTAGGCTATATGATATAGCCTACTGCTTTTAGGTGACAAACCTGTACAACATGTTACTGTACTGAATACTGTAGGCAATTGTAACACAATGGTAAGTATTTGTGTATGTAAACATATCTAAATATAAAAAGGTACAGTGCAAATATGGTATAATTTTATAGGACCACAGTCATATATATGGTACATGATTGAGCGAAATGTTGTTACATAGTGAAGGACTATATATCCTAGGACAAATTAATGAAGAAAAATATGTATAAAGAAAATCTTTTACATTTATACCAAAAATTTATATGTATGTGTGTGTATATATATTTTACACTAAAACAGATGTCCTTGTTTATAGAATTACATCTTGCCAATAAAAGAATGGCAATAAACATAGCTTGATTGTTTCTCAATACAATCACATTTCTCTTCTTGTTTTCAATGCAAAATAGTGCTCAATATTTAATTATTTGGGGAGACTCAGTAAATCAGGAAACAAATATTTAATAAATCCCCAGTTATGTTTTCAGCATCATAAGGAATTCGGAATAAATATATTGTAAAGTTATACTCTGGTTTCTCTTCAGATCGTATAAATCTTTCACCTTTTTAAATATATCATAAAGGCTTCTTATCACAGAGTTCAAAATATAGTAATAGAAAATAAACAACAGAATTTAGGAGGTAATGCTGAACTGAAGGGAAGGCAGTGGATTGTTGGTCTGGCAAGTACCTAATTTGAAATAGCCAAGATAACAGCCAGCAACTTTTTAAACTTTCCTGCTGGCATTTCAAAGTCAGCATGTGCAACACAGAATTTCTGATCTTTCCTGCAATGCTCCCACCCTCAGCAAAATCTTCCCTATTGCCACCTTTGCCATCTCAATCACTGACTACTCTTCCATCCATTTGCTCATTCGTAGTGCCATATTCCACCCTACTCTTTTTCTCATGCTCACATGTAATCCCAAAGGAAATCCCGTAGATCCACCTTTTTGAGTTATCTCCAGACTTTGATCAATTCTCAGTCATGTCATTCTTTTGTCCCCACCTGGTCTGAGCCACCACATCCTTCTCCCGTGTTACTGAAGTTACCTCCTAATTGGCCACTACACTTCTACCCTATTCCCAGATAGTTTCTTCTCAATACAGTAGTCAGTTATCCTTCTAAATCAGTTTAGATGAGCTGGGCATCATGGCTCACACTGGTAATCCTAGCACTTTGGGAGGCCAACGCGGGAGCATTGCTTGAGGACAGGAGTTTGAGACCAGCCTAAGCAAGAGCGAGATGCCTCTACAAAATTAATAAAATTAGCCGGGTGTGGTTGATGCACTTTAGTCTCAGGTACTGGGGAGACTGAGGCAGGAGGATTGCTTGAGCCCAGGAGTTGGGGTTGCAGTGAGCTATGATGACACCACTGCACCCTAACCTGGGTGACAGAGCAAGAGACCCTATCTTAAAAAAAAAAAGAAAAGACAAAGAAACTACAACAACAAAAAATAAAACACCATGTCAGATAACCAGATAACTTCACTTCTCTGTTCAGTAATGGTCAAAGTCTTCCCTAAGGCCTGCAGTGCTCTACAGGATCTGCTACCTCTCTGACCTCTCCTGTGCTTTACTATCCCCCTTACCACAGTGGCTTCTTTGCTATTGCTCAAACAAATCAGGTAATAATCCACCTTAGGAACTTTATTGGAAAGCATGCTCCCTGATAACCTTCAAGTCTTTGCTCAATTATGTTTTTTTTAGTAACCCTCAGATATTTTCAATCCATCTTCTCTATAATCTATTTTTCCATAGCACTTGCCACCTTCTTAAAAAATGCTGTGTAATCTATCTGCTTATTTTATTCATTGACTGTCTCTCCCTGCTCTGACACTAGCCCACAAGGGCAGCAGTCCTTGTCTGTTTTGTTCACTGACTTATTCCAACAACCTAGAACAGATGCTCGATGAATATTTTTGAATGAATTAAATGGATATAATTCCTGTAGAGGATAAGGCATAGGTTTTGAGCCACATTATCTTACCTCTTATTTAAATCTATTTTTGAACATTTTACAATATTTGATTTAATCATTACAGAAACACCATACAGTGGATAATATTATCCTATTTTACATATGAGGAAATTAAGGTGCAAGTAACTGAAGCAAATTTCCCAAGGTCACATAATCCATAGGTGATAAACCCAGAATTTGAACCCACGTTATCTGAGGCCAGAGCCTAGGATTTTTAATACTCTGCCAGGTAGCCTTTATTGAATACCTTTGGGCAAGTCATTTACACTCCATGAGCTTCTTTTCTTTCATTGGTTGATTGGTGATATGAATGCCTCCCATACATCATTGTGGTGACAAGTAGAGCTATTGGTAAGTGCTTGGCAGATGATAGGGAGTTATTAAATAAAAATAATATTCTAGTCCTTCCCACATGATGGTTACAATATGAGATATCTGGAGCAAGTTCCATCTTTATAAGATAGATCTCTGCCCTTAAAAGAAATGTGAGAATCAGGTCAGGGCTCAATGTAAAGGTCTGAGAAACATAATCATCTAACTTTAATTTAGACCTGAAGCTAGAAAATCAAAGTTATTTCTCAAAGCTCAGACTAGCTCTAGCTAATAATAAAGAATGGTCCATTTTCCATAGTGTATCCTTATGTATATTTCCTTGGCAAGGCATGCTGGGTCACAGATTTTAGGGCAGATTCAGAAGTCCCAAGTCTTCATTTCACTTTGCCACTTACCCAGAATACCCTGGGGCATGTCCCCTCTCTGTGAATTACAGACTACAAATGACACTCAGACAGCTAATACTCTCATAGAGTTGACTCTGTGCCGGAAACTCACCTTGTGCACTAGCTCCTTGGACTGTCCAAATAACTGTCAGATTAAGAAAATGAGACATCAGACATCACAGAGGGTAGCTTTCACCAGAAATGACAACAAGGAAGAGCTGGATCTGAAGCTGACTCATGAAGGACAGAAAATTTGGATAAGCAGAGAGGCAAGATGAAAGCATTCCTACAGCAGTGACAGCATGACTCCATGAGTTAATAAACATGCATGGAGTACAGAGTGTCAGGGACCTGCTAATACTGTGAGCATTCCAAATATACAAGGCATGATTCTTAACAGAAAGGAGTTTATGCATTTTATAGTCTAGATAGAAATACCAAAAAGACATTTAATCATTATGTGGGGCCAATTGTGACAAATATTATAAAAGAAACTCAACAAAATGGAAAGAGGGAAAGATAAAGAAAAGATTTTTTTAGTGAGATTTACATATCTACTTTTAAAAAGTAGATGATACATAAATATGAGGGGCAAGCAGAATTTTGATTAATAGGAAAAATTTTAAAGACATTTCAAGCAGAAAAACAATTTGAGTGTAGGCATGGTTGGTTCTGTGAAATGCATGCTGAGTACACAGGATAAAAATGAAGAGTGTGTACAAAAAGAGAGTTTCACTAGTGTTATTTTAAGTCCAGTTAATTTACTCTGACATCTCAATTTAATGAGAAAAATAAATGGCGAATAGAATGTCTTCCTTGCAGTTCAGGCAACTACTTTACAAATACCTGTGTGTGTGTGTGGTTGTGAGGAGAGGTATATACTGTCATTGTAGACATGGAAGCATCTCTGAGGACAACCCAAAAGCTTGCTGACATTTTCTCTCTCCTTTCTCTGCATTTTGCCACATCATAAGTACTTCACTTTTAAGGAAATACAGCTAGACTCATTGATCCTACAGTAAAGCAAATTTATTCTTAAGGGACCAAAGCAAACGCTGTAGCTTTAATTAGCTCTAAGAAAACATATCCTACCTCCCCCTCCCCCTAAGTGCATTTGAGGCAGCGCAAGGTCTAAGCTTGAGCAGATGGATTTCAGTGCAAGTAATTACAAGCTGCAATATAATTTCCTTAAAACTACACACATACTGGACAAATACTTATTTGTGGTTATAGAATGGGTAAAGTTACTATAAAAATAGTAGCACACCTTATAATAGTGCCATATGCCATAATTTACCTTTGCTATATCTGAAGTGTCATATCTTGTTCCAGACTTAATATTTAGTAACTAACAATTTAATGTACAAATCTCTAGCCTAAGCAACAGAATAATTAGAAGAGGCAGGTCCCCCCTTTTGCATGGAAAAATATAGTAGACCATGTAGAATGCCTGAGGATTATACAGAAGATGGAAGTAAGTAACTTTTAGTCATGAAAAATGTAGGGCCATTTTCAAATAACGTATAAAGCAAGCAGTAAACTCAATGTAGACATGCAGAAGTGTAATAATGGATCATAAACGTCAATAGACTTCTCTCATGAAAGTAAATGCCATGAACCTACCCTCAATTTGATGTACCATGTCCTCTGGAAATAGAACTAAAACCAATTATTTTGTTAAAAAACATGTAGTAAAATCCGTAATGTATTACATCCACACAAGTGAGTATGATGACAAAAAATGGTCAGTCATTTCTAACTTATACTTTGGGAAAAAATTAGCATTGTGGCAATTGTCCTTCTGTTTTTTCACCATTTAAAATAAGTTCCTCATTAAAGAACAACAACAATAAAAAAAATCAACATTAACAAAGACATTTTCCTATGCTATATAATTTTTTGAGCTGTTGGGGTTGATTAAACGAATCCCAACAGTGATTGAACCAGTCACCGAAGTATTCAGATATTTTTTGATAATTTCTTGGGAGTATTCCAATACATTGGGGTAGTTTCTTTGAAGTCGCTGGACACCATTTTACCACAGAGCAAAGATTAAGAGTCCAGAATTCAGTTCACTTCGTAACATCAGAGCTTATAAGACTCTCCCAGGGCAAAAGTGATTCCTGTCAGTTTATATGAAATCTATCAGTTAAGGCATCAAAGAGGACATTTTGTGAGCTTTTGCAAACTGTAACATAGCCTAAAAATGGACTGGGGACTTGCATATCTAGATTCATAACCTAGATAACATAAATCAGTGCATATACAATCTATTCCCAATATTCCCTTATTTTTAATTGTTTTATATTTATCATTCTGGTCAAAAACTGGAAAAGGGAAATGCACAACCCTAGCTCCTATCACAAGGACTAGTATTAAAGATATTATGGATATCTTCTATGGACCATGAGTAACAAACTTAACACAAATCACTTTAGGGAGGTAGTAGAGTTAAAATTTCATCGGAATGAATTGAGGGTGAGAGTTGGGGAGACAGAGCCAGCAAATGTAAACAAACTTTTCAGTAAGCATTACTGCGAAGGAAAGACAATAGGGTAGCAGCTAGATTTGGGAAAGAGGGAATTAAGATGGGAATTAGCCATTTTCCAAATATGGAAGGAAAGGAGAAGATTGGTACTAATATAAATGAACCTTCAAGACATGGAGGCAACTATTTGATAAAGTTTAAGTCTAACATTATATTGTTTCTCTGTGAACTAGAAGTTCATCTACTATACATAGGAAGGACTTTTGGTTCAACATGGTGGATGGAACACAGAAGTTTAATCTCTCTTCCCTATGAAAACCAACCAGGAGTTTGAGACCAGCCTAAGCAAGAGCGAGATGCCTCTACAAAATTAATAAAATTAGCCGGGTGTGGTTGATGCACTTTAGTCTCAGCTACTGGGGAGACTGAGGCAGGAGGATTGCTTGAGCCCAGGAGTTGGGGTTCCTTTATATATAAGATTATATATAAAGGAATAAAAAGTTGTTTATCAAAGGACAAACAGAATGAAGAAACAGACAGCAGTAGAAAAGTGATCAAGGAAATAGAACTTCATCATAGGAGACAGGTAGACAGGACTCACAGAGTGATGATGAAGGGAAATCCTAGGACAATTGTTTTGCATAGTTTCAGAAAACAACCAATCTAAGATGAATCAGGAGGGCTAAAGCATCCAGGAGTGATAATATTGTAGATTAAAGAACAGTAGATACACAGAGGTAGACAGATAGATAGATATATGCACTGAGATACGTGCACTGAGAGATTATTTGATGTGTTTGACCATTTGATGAATTTTATAATACTTTCAGAATTGGAGGGAAATTACCAGTTAATAAAAAGAAACTTAAGCAAATGTAATAATGAAGTAATTACTAATTCTAGGAAAAATCAAAGCTATTCAAGGAAAAAAATGTCACTATGGTTCACTTTGTGGTTCAGCTTAAATAATATTTGCATATTGTTATGTAAACACTGAATATTTATTTAAACAAAAATGTTGATAAATTATATTAGGAGTTTAGTGCAGGGGAAGTGTGTGTGTGTGTGTGTGTGTGTGTGTGTGTGTGTGTGTCACAGAGAGAGACACATATACACACAGAAAGAGAGTGTTTTAGAAAGATGATCAGAATATACTGGGAAGGTAAATACTTATCCTCACAATAGGAAATTATAGATATAATCAAAAACTTTAAAATTAAGAAATAGCAGTAAAATCCACTTATCTAAAATTAGGGATAGAGACTAGTCTCAATAGCTAAAAGTTAAAGGTAGTTTTTTTGGAGTGGGATTGGGTTTGGGAAGTGGATGGAGCAAGGTACTCCTATTTTCATTATAAGCCCTCAGCTACAATTTGACTTATTAAACTATGAAAGTGTATTACTCTAATTAAAATAAAAGTGCAAATTAAAAAGAGTAAAGAGCAATTTCAAAGCTTTTTAGCAGAATATTTAGGGTTTTAAAGTTTTAAAGGAAGAGAAGGAAAAAGAAAATGCCTTCAAAACTGAAAAATACTTTATCCTGTTATACCTTAAAAATGGTCTCAATCTATATTTCCAACCATATCTGTCACAGCTTCAAAAGTATTCCCTAATATCCAATATAGGCCATTTTCTGTGCTCAAAGATGCCCCTTCTCACTATCATAAAATCATTTCTTCTCCACATGTTGAAATTTTGGCAATCCTTCAAATCCTTTCTCAATGCCTCTTCATTTTCACTCCTATAATCAATCCTATGGAATCATTTCTTCTTGTCACTGCATTGCATTTTTTTTCCTTCCTTGATGCATTTATTTAACCTTATTTTATATTCTTTTATACATTGATCTCATTCTAACTGTCTCAAACTTTCCTTCAGTCTGTGTCATTCATTTTACATCCCTTGTATATTACCTAACAAACCATTTGGATATATAGTAGACTCTTATAGCTGTGTTAAATTAAATTGAAATTTGACATGCCATCCTCCTCTGTTTTTAAAAGAATTATCATTACATTGCACTCATTTTAATAATCATTGGTTTAAATTACTTGTAATACTCAAATACTAGTATAACATACTACTACTGCATGTAACTTGGTTAAGAAAGACAAAATAAAATTGAGAATCTAAGTGGTTTCCTTTGGATATTTTGTCTTAATGTTTTTTTCAGCAGGGCTATGAAGGAAATACTTTTTAATTTTGTTTTAAAATTACATAATAGTCATGGTAATGGCATATAATAACCATAAATTTGGTCACATATCACTAATTATAAGTTCCTTTTTGGTTAGAATCGCTTTGGAAAAATAAAAAGCAGACTTTAGTCATTGTTAAATTTAAGAATTTTGTCTATGAAAATAATAATAAATGCCATTTAAAGTAAAATAATTATTTTAATCCGTAATGACAATAATTTCACCTTAATTATTGGATACATTGATTTCTATTTTTAGAAGTGAATATTAATTATTGGGCAATTAGAGTATTTCAGGTGCTAAGGTGTTTATATTTATCATCTTATGTAATTCTCACAGCAACAGTAGCAACAGATAGATATTCATAGTATACACATAGCACTTACTATATGCTAAACCCTCATCTAAGAGATTTTTAGACACACTAAGGCATTAAGCTTCACAACAACTCTATGAAATAGGTACTAAAATTATTACTTTCATTTTACAGTTGAGGAAACTGGAGCACAGACAGGTTAAACAACTTCTCTGTGGTCACACAGCTAAAAGGTTAATACCAAAATTGAAATCCCGAATTCAGAAATCCATGCCTTAATTGCTATATTAAAAAGGAGTCCTCATTATTGTTACAATCCTCAGCCTTTACGTGAGCAACGTGAAGCTTAGAGATGGTGTGTCGGTGGAACTGGGATTTAAAGTCAATCCTATTCTGTTTAATAAGCCTTCCGCCACCGATCGAACATTGAAAAAAACCTATTATTTAAAACATCGAATTAAGACAGATAGTAACGCAAAAGGTCATATTCTATATCTTACGTCTGTAGCTATATTTTATAATTATTTACGTGATTCACTCCACATTCACACATTTTTGTACCTATCATTAGAAGTTTCAAGGAATTTAAATCCATTATTCCTTTTTTAGGCCTTTTTGTAAATTAGAAGGCAACATATTCTCAAACACTGACTTGCTTATTCAACTAATATTTTTGCATTTGGATAAAGTAAACTTTTACAAAAATGCCCATGATTCCCTTTTAAAGTACTCTAATTTTTAAACTGAATATTATGTACTATTCTGTTCTGCGCTACATGTTTTGCTGTATAAGTAGGAAGTTGCCATGTGCAACTTCAATGGATTCTTTCTGATGTCCCAAAATAAATCAAATTATACAGCAAGCAGGGATATCGCTTAAGTCTATGTAAATAAAGATATAAAAAATTAAATATAACCTGTCATTTGCCTTGTGACTATTGAAAGTAAAACCATTCATGTTCTTCCAAATAAAACTCCTTAGGGTCACAGTTTTTTCTAAGAGGGTAGTAACTAAGAATGAACACTTTTTAACAGGGAGAGAAAAGGCCTTTTGAAGACCTGGTCAGGCCTATTCCCCACGATTCCTCTTTGCTTTACCATGTCCCAGACCTGCTCAGAAAGATTACAGGACTTTCTTTCATCAACCCATACACTACTGAGAGTAACTTCAAAGTGAATTGTCACAATGGTGTGCAGTAGTCTGTAAATATATGAAGCATAATATGGAAGTTGCTCAGTGTGTGGTTTAAAAAAGCTTTCTGACAGAGATGGTCAAAGGCATAGCACCTCAAAGACTTTTTGTTCTGTATCTTTTTACTAATCATACCACGATCTCTCAAGGAACCAGTTTGGGGAATTTTGGAGTCTTCTTTTTGTGAATTTATTATCTCCTGAAATATCTAATCCACAACCAAAGTCTCTGATAAATCCCTCTTCTTCATCATCTCAGTTGGAATTTTTGTAATACTATCTCAATGAATCTTCCTGTCTCAAGGTTTTCTTTTTTTCTTTTTTTTTGGTGCATCATTTACAACAATCACAAGTATATTCTCTGAAATGTGGTGCAGAGTCATTGCTCAAAAAACATCAGTTGTTCCCCAATCTCCAAAGAATAAATTCAAATTATTTATTCTGAAAGGAGAAATCTGCCCGCTCACCTAAAACAATCCTCCATTCTAGTGCAACTGGTCAATTCACCATTCTCCATTCTTCCTCATTCCACCCTCCAAAAAACTCCTAACTTTGATGATTTATTAAATGATTTAAATCTCATTACTTCTTCCAGGACCACTTCAAGTGTTAGGTCTTCCTGAAGTCTTTTTAAGAGTGTGATGTGCACCGTCTGGAGGATGGTCACGCTTGAAGCTCTGACTCTAGGGGGGAGAGGAGGCAAGGGCAATATATGTAACCTTAACATTTGTACCTCCATAATATGCTGAAATAAAAAAAAAAAGCGTGCCAGATATCAGGAATTTTTTCATTCTCTGAATTCCTGAAGGTTTTCTCCTTTATTGCTCACTTATTTGATGCCTAACAAATGCTGCTTTTTATTGTTAATTTTATTTTTTATTCATGTTTTGTATATCTGAATAGCTTAAAAATTCTTTTGTAGGATGGTCAGTGTTTGATATGTTTTTATAGCCCCAGCACAATGTCCTAAAATGAAGTTACTAAATGATAATTTAATAATGTTAATGATGATTATCTGCCTTGATTTAACCCGTTTGTTCATCATGCTTATAAAGGTATTTAAGCCAAAGATGAAAAAAACACCTATTAAAAATGTTTTAGAGTAAACCCACCATTATGTAGATTGACTAGATGACATCTAACATCCATATTAGTCCAATAACTCATAATCATAAGTCCAAACACTTGGAAAGGCTAAAAGTGATGAATCTAACCTTTTTACACGTTACATAATGTATGTTATGCAATCCATTCAGTTAAAAAAATGTTAAGCCACTTCTATATATAATCTTAATAGAAAGAAATATAAGGCCAAATCTCTAAGGGATTTAGTCTTATTGGAGATATAAGCTACACACAAAAAATTAAATTAGCAATAAACATAATATGGTTAGAAGTTTAACATGAGGAAGAAACAAAAAGTTTTAGCAATTCTTTGAAATTTCCTAATTTACTTGAATCTTCATGATTTCAAGTCTTCATGAAAACTATGCTTCTATCTTTGAATTTTCTTTTCTTTTTTATAACCAATATCTAACAATCTGTGAGCTTGACTCAACAAAGCCTCCCATCTGAGATTTCTAACATTCACGATTACATTTCTACTGGAAAGGTTCCTACTGGAACCATTATATCTCAATAACTTACTATAACTCAATAACTTACTATAACTCAAATACAATGCTGATACAAATATTTGTTGACTCAACCTAAAATCTTATATTTTTGTCTCATTCTCAAGATAAAACAACATTTTCATTATTCTTACTACTTTCAATTTTGCAATTTTAATTCTACTAATGTATTATTACTGTTCAAAATAATAAAAATTAATCTTTATGTCACTTGATTAATATGTGAAATAGGTATAAAGGCCTCAATTTTTTTATTTGGTGATAATACCTCAAATTTTTTTTCTTCTATGCAACCTAAAATGGCCTGCTTTCTTGTGTGTTTACATTCACGTTTAGATGATGCTTAAAAATGCAACATAATATTGAGATTGACTGCCATCACTGATGATATGTATTAGAACTGATTAAGGATGTTTAGTTTTATTTTGTCTGATTTGGTAAGCAACAATTTGAAATGTGAAATAAATTAGTTATTTTCAAAAATAAAAGCCACATTTAAAAAATGTACAGTTTCAAGCTAATCTAGGAAAATAGATTGAATTTCCATTTTAGAGAACAAAAACTGAAGCTCAAAAGGAGAGGAGGCACATTTACGTTAAATGTTATATCCTCTATATTTAGAAAGGGATAAATAAATATTCCTTAAATGGGATAGAAGGGAAAAAGGAAAGAACTAAAGAGAAAAAACAATGGAGAAGAAAGCGGGAGAATTAAGCAAGCAGACAAGTATACATCGGACGAGGGTCAGAAGGAGGGATACCTGAGACCATGAGAGACTCCACGGGAGGAGGTTGCGGAAGACAACTGGAAGGAGAAAGCCCACGAGAAGCTTGGAGACCAGCGACAAGGGTAGGTGGAGCGGCTAACTTTCCCCTCCCTTGCATCTCGGACTGCTAGTGGGCTCCTGGGCGGTTGGAGAGACCTAACACCAGCCCAGAGACGGCGGCTGCTGGTGAGCGGTGAGCCTCTTGTGGCCACGGCACCAGGCTCCCAGCTCCCCC